>JACYXH010000749.1:0-70090 GCA_026745465.1 Lota lota
TAGTAGATGTATGTGTGGTATTCTCCTACCTGCGGGCAAATTGGTGCAATGAACTTAAGAGCAATCATGTTAATTGACACCGTGACATCATGGAGTGAGATATGGACACAAATATTGTATTATATGTTAAGGGAGGTGTCCTCTATGTGCATGCCAAGTTACACGTTTCTGATCTCTTCTGAGCTGACTTGTGGCTGATATAGTAATGTTCCATCATTTGTATATTTTGAATGTACCATAACTCAGCCATTTTTTACCCAATGAAAAATCGCTCAAAGATTTAAGTTCAAACAGGCCCATAGATCATGAATCTGAAATCCCTTTTTCTTGGGAAGCTCTGTTTCTGTAAAATATGATTTTTTAAGGTTTCATGAAATTTTCGCTGTACAGCTAAATCTACCCTGATGGATTCTGTGGTCCCATTAGATAAAATGTTCAACATGTGAAATAAGACATAGACACAAAGTTTTAGAAATGTTCATCCATAGGGGCGGACGTGCCGATCGTTTACCTTTGACCAGATATTAAAGCGCCCCCTATGTCTGCTTACTGGGGATATGTACAAATCCCCCTACTTTGAAAACTGTAGATTACTCCACCACGGAGATATAAGCGTTGCCAATCAAGAATAATAACTAGGACTGCAAGCAGTCACACAAGGTATTCACAGCCCACGCACCTCCTTCCCCACGCACCTCCTTCCCCACGCACCTCCTTACCACCGCACCTCCTTCCCCACGCACCTCCTTACCACCGCACCTCCTTACCACCGCACCGCCTTCCCCACACACCTCCTTCCCCACGCTTCTCCTTCCCGATCGGGGTAGGACTCGAACAGGCGACCCTACGTCAGTGAGGCAGGACCACTACACTACATGGACATGAATGTCTACGGGTTCAATTCACACTATGTTTTGAGCTGGAGCGGTCTTCCAATAGTGGCAGATGTATGACTTATAAACCGGTTTACTGGAAGTAAACACATTTAAATAATCACCAACCATGTTTCTAAAGTAAATAGTGTCGACAGCCACCTTCAAAACAGACCATTGAGAAATGATGTGTGTACCCCATTATGGCCCAGCCTGCGTTGTACAGAAGCCTCGGTTTGGATAGGCGAACGTCAAACCAATGCATCCAATTCTATTCTGAAAATTGTTATATTTTCAAATATAAAGACATAGAGAGACACACACACAAAGGCACAGACACACAGAGACAGAGACACACACACATTCATGCACACTCAGACATACAGAGAGACACGCAAACAGAGAGAGACTGACAGAAACACACACAGACAGACACACACAAACACACAGACAGAGAGACACGCACACATACATACATGCAGACTCAGACATACAGAGACACGCAGACAGAGATAGACAGACAGACACACACACACACACACACAGAGAGACACACACACACACACACATATACATGCACACTCAGACATACAGAGAGACACGCAGACAGAGATAGACAGACAGACACACACACAGAGAGAGACACACACACACATACATGCACACTCAGACATACAGAGAGACACGCAGACAGAGATAGACAGACAGACACACACACACATATACATGCACACTCACACATACAGAGAGACACGCAAACAGAGAGAGACTGACAGAAACACACACAGACAGACACACACAAACACACAGACAGAGAGACACGCACACACAGACATGCAGACTGAGAAAGACAGACAGACACAAACAGACAGACCCACATACATACATGCACACAGAGATAGACAGACAGACACACACAGACAGAGAGAGAGACACACACATACATGCACACTCAGACATACAGAGAGACACGCAGACAGAGATAGACAGACAGACACACAGAGAGACACACACACACACACAGAGAGACACACACACACACACACACACATATACATGCACACTAAGACATACAGAAAGACACACAGACAGAGAGACACGCAGACAGAGATAGACAGACAGACACACAGAGAGAGAGAGAGACACACACACACACACACATACATGTTCAATTCACACTATGTTTTGAGCTGGAGCGGTCTTCCCATAGTGGCAGATGTATGACTTATAAACCGGTTTACTGGAAGAAAACATCTAAATAATCACCTGTCATGTTTCTAAAGTAAACAGAGTCGACAGCCACCTTCAAAACGGACCTTTGAGAAATGATGTGTGTATTTCATTATGGCCCAGCCTGCGTTGTAGAGAGGCCTCGGTTTGGATAGGCGAACGTCAAACCAATGCATCCAATTATATTCTGAAAATTGTTATATTTTCAAATATAAAGACATAGAGAGACACACACACAAAGGCACAGACACACAGAGACAGAGACACACAGACAAACATTCATGCACACTCAGACATACAGAGAGACACGCAGACAGAGATAGACAGACAGACACACACACACAGACAGACACACACAAACACACAGACAGAGAAACACGCACACACAGACATGCAGACTGAGACAGACAGACAGACAGACACAAACAGACAGACCCACACACATACATGCACACTCAGACATACAGAGAGACACGCAGACAGAGATAGACAGACAGACACACACAGAGAGAGACACACACACACACACACATATACATGCACACTAAGACATACAGAAAGACACGCAGACAGAGAGACACGCAGACAGAGATAGACAGACAGACACACACAGAGAGAGAGACACACACACAGAAAAACACACACATACATGTTCAATTCACACTATGTTTTGAGAGGGAGCGGTCTTCCCATAGTGGCAGATGTATGACTTATAAACCGGTTTACTGGAAGAAAACATCTAAATAATCACCTGTCATGTCTCTAAAGTAAACAGAGTCGACAGCCACCTTCAAAACGGACCATTGAGAAATGATGTGTGTACCCATTATGGCCAAGCCTGCGTTGTAGAGAGGTCTCGGTTTGGATAGGTGAACGTCAAACCAATGCATCCAATTCACTTCTAAAAGTTGTTATATTCTGAAATACCTTTATATAAAATATAAAATACAGAATATACAGAGTATGTTTAAACATTTTTAACTGTACAGTTGTGCAGGAATGTGCAAAATATGACCATGCAAATGTTCACAGTATTAAGTTGAACAAAATGTGGAATGTGCAAGAAACTAAAAGATGAAGGGCTGTGCATCGCTGCATCTGTCCTCCACACTTCACACACCTCCACCCAACGCTGAACACCAACTTAATGGTGTTGAAATGCAAGACGCAGTGTAGTGACAACAAGTGTGTCTCCAATCCTCATAGCTTTTATAGATTTGAACTCTGGAGACATTATAAACACGCTTTGCACATCCCGTCATGACAAAACCCGCATCAATAAACAGGATGTAGAAGCGTTTCACTGATTCTAAAGGTGAACTGCATGTGATTGACGCGTTTCAGCGTGTAGAACAAACGCAGCAGCGTTTTAGTGGAGCAGTGAACATGCAGCAGCGAGTCGTCCTGACGACGGAGAATCCTTCTCAGCAGCTCGAGTAGGTGTGTGCGTAATCCCCGCCCGTTTCTATTGGTCCGCAGTTAGGGCTCCGCAGTAAAGCATATGAAAGCACGGAGCCAAATACACACTCAGCGGTCCAAGGCACAAGCCCATAAGGCGAAGCCTTGACGGCGTAGCCTACATGAAGTAGAACAGATGTGTTTATTGCCGCTGCGCTCGCTGCAGGAACGCGCCCCGGCGTGCACGCGCACAGTGCACACACGAGCAGCAGAGCAAGCAGCAGGCCAACACGGGACTTTAACAAAGTTAGTTTGGTGTTAAAGCATCAGGGCGTTCTGTGTAATCTAATCTAAGTATCGATGAGCTCCGACGTACCCGGCGCTGCAATCGGTATTTGAGGAACAAAGGAAATATATTTACTTCCTGGTGATCGTTCATCCAGAATGATTACCAGGAAAGGAAAAAAAGCAGATCTTCCTCCAGAAGAACTGTTCAGATAAGGCTTCAGGCCTTTTTGAGGCCCAGCTGCATGCAGACCCCGTCCCTGTTGCTCTATGCCACTGTCTTTTCTTTTCTCTTGTTTATTGATTTCTTTTTGTTTGTATCACATTTCAATTCTCTCTATATTATAGAGTCTATAATAGTTATATATTTAAAACCTGTGTACGGTGTTGCTGGTGAAGAAAGATGTCTTGTTCTTAACTTTTCTTATTCTTAACACATTATTACATGTATATAATGTATAGTTAAAAACGGTAATTTAATTTTCATAATTTTTATTTCTAGGAATGGCGTCCCAATTCTTCCTGGTCTGAGGATAACTTTTCATGTCCCATCTGCCTGGATGTGTTCAACAGCCCAGTCACCACACCATGTGGACACAACTTCTGCAGAACCTGTATTACAAGGTTCTGGGATGGCCAAGTCCAGTACAAATGTCCTGTTTGTAACAAACTGTTCCAGACAAGACCTGATTTACAGGTCAATACTCTCTTTTCAGAGATGATTGATCAGTTTAGAAGGTCTGTACGAGTCACAGAGCAGCCGTGTGTTGAACCAGCAGAAGTTCCCTGTGACGTCTGTACTGGGACCCAGCTGAAGGCTGTGAAGTCCTGCCTAATGTGTTTTACCTCTTACTGCCAAACCCACCTGGAGCCTCATCAGAGAGTCGCAGGCCTGAAGAGACATCGGCTGGTCGAGCCTATGGACCGTCTGGAAGACAGGATGTGTAAGAAACACGACCGACTTCTGGAGCTCTTCTGCCAGACTGAACAGGTGTGTGTGTGTCAGTTCTGCACAGAGACAGACCACAAGTCCCATCCTGTTGTGTCTCTAAAGGAGGAATATGAAGTGAAGACGGCCCAGCTGGGGAAGATAGAGTCTGAAATTCAGCAGAAGATCCAGGAGAGAAAACTAAAGATTAAGGAGATCAAAGACACCGTAGAATTGAGCAACAAAGACGCAGACAGAGAGATAGCTGATGGTGTGCAGGTCTTCACTGCTCTGATGCGCTACATTGAAAAGTGGCAGGATGAGTTCAACCAAACGGTTAAAGAGAGACTGAAATCCACAGAGAAAGAGGCTGAAGACCTCTTCAAGGAGCTGGAGCAGGAAATAGAAGATCTGACCAATAGAAGCACAGAGGTGAAGCAGCTCTCACAGACTGAAGACCACCTCCACTTCCTCCAGACCTTCAGATCCCTGAAGAATCCTCCACCCACCAGGGACTGGACAACGGTGGAGGTCCGTCCTCCGTCATACGTAGGGACCTTGAGGGGATCCCTGGATCAGCTGGAGGAGACACTGAACATGGAGATGAAGAAGCTGTGTGATGCTGCTGAACTAAAGATGGTCCAGCAGTATGAAGTAGATGTGACTCTGGATCCTGATACAGCTCATTCCAGTCTCATCCTGTCTGAGGATCGGAAACAAGTACATCATGGAGGTGTCAGGAAGATACTCCCAGACAACCCTAACAGTTTTACAGAGAAATTATTTGTTCTCACGAGGCAGAGCTTCTCCTCAGGGAGATTTTACTTTGAGGTCCAGGTTAAAGACAAGACTGAATGGTGTTTAGGAGTGGTCAGAGAGTCCATCAACAGAAGCAGTGCGATCAAACCCATCCCTAAGAATGGTTACTGGACTATTTTATTCAACAAGGAACGGTTGGTATTTAGAGGTAACCCTTATGTCCGTCTCCCTCTGAGAGTTGAGCTCCAGAAGGTGGGGGTGTTTGTTGATTATGATGAGGGTCTGGTCTCCTTCTATGATGTGGAAGCCAGGGTTAATATCTACTCTGCTACTGGCTGCACCTTTAGTGAGCCTCTCTATCTATTCCTCTGCCCATGTCGCTATGATTATAAAGGTAAAAACTCAGCCCCCCTGACCAGCTCACCTGTCAATCAAACAGACTAGGACCTTTTGTTTGATAATAAAATAGTCAAACGACCAAAACCACTAATGTTGTTTCATGAATTATAATATCTACTACGTGAGATCTGAGAGAACTGCATTAATGTTGTACTGCTTTCATTTGACAAGAAGGAATTCATTCGGAAAATAACCCTGACTATTGTAAAATATAACCCATGATACGTGATTAGATTACAAATACTATATTGATCAATATCTGATTACTGCTGAATGTTTTTTATACATTTAACAATATGAAATTTTGAAACATTTGCAGGTGCATGTTAAAAATCTCTAGTTTCTTAAACAAAACGAGGATATTAGTTTATACTCCTGAAATATGAATGACATCAAATGTTTGTACATTTTTTTATTTCAATAAAAATTTACAAAAGGTAGAATGGGGTAATTTTCTGTGGAATATTTACATTCTCTACAATAATTACTCAGTAGAATAGGTACATTCTCAGCAATATGTATTTAGTAGAATAGGTACATTCTCAGTACAATATGTATTCAGTAGAATAGCTACATTCTCAGTACAATAATTAGTCAGTACAATAGGTACATTCTCAGTACAATATGTATTCAGTAGAATAGCTACATTCTCAGTACAATAATTAGTCAGTAGAATAGGTACATTCTCAGTACAATATGTATTCAGTCGAATAGGTACATTCTCAGTACAATATGTATTCAGTCGAATAGGTACATTCTCAGTACAATATGTGTTCAGTAGAATAGGTACATTCTCTACAATATGTATTCAGTCGAATAGGTACATTCTCAGTACAATATGTATTCAGTAGAATAGGTAAATTCTCTACAATATGTATTCAGTAGAATAGGTACATTCTCAGTACAACATGTATTCAGTAGAATAGAGTACATTTTCCTTCGCTCTCTCCCCCTCCTTCCCTCATTCTCTTCCCGTCCTCTCACTCCCTCCCTCCTTCTCTCCTTCCCTCTCAGTGTCTCTACTCTCTCTCTACCTCTTTTCCCCTCCCTTTCCCTCCCTCTCTCTCTCCCACCTTCCCTCTTCCCCTCTCCCTCCCTCTCCCTCCCTCTCTCCTACAGTGAAGCTGACTGTCATCGATGTCTCTGTGTCAACAGCATTGGGCCTGTGTGTCACTCCGTCCACTGCCGCCACCTAGCGGCCGCCGGCTGCCACTTCTCCACGTGCTTCTGTTTACACACACTGCCAGCAATCGCCAATCTACGCTCCCTATTTCTCCACCGCGCTTCCTAGCAGCCGGCGCCAGTTCGTTGTTCCCTCTCCCTCCCTCCCTCTCCCTCCCTCTCTCCTACAGTGAAGCTGACTGTCATCGATGTCTCTGTGTCAATAGCATTATCTCTGTGTCTTCCAATCTAAATGTTCAGTTAAAGTTCATATCTCTCTCCATCTCTCTGTCCCCTCTCCTCTTGTTCCTGTTTTTTTATACGTTTAATGATATCAAATTGCAAACGACTACAGGAAGTAGAAAATATTGACAATGTGAAGTGTTCATTTTGATAACATAATAAAATGTTTCTAAACCTTTTTGATTTAAATTCAAATTTACAAAAGTAGAATGAGACATTCATTGGAAAAGGAGCATTCTTTACAATATGTATTCAGTAGAATAGCTATATTCTCAATCTGTATTATACTCGTTAATCTCTCTCTCTCAATCTGTATTGTACTGAATAATTTCTCTCTCTCAATCTGTATTGTACTGAATAATCTCTCTCTCAATCTGTGTTGTATTAAATAATCTCTCTCCCTCTCTCTCAATCTGTATTGCACTGAATAATCTCTCTCTCTCTCAATCTGTATTGTACCGAATAATCTCTCTGTCTCAGTCTCTCTCTCTCTCTCTCTCTCTCTCTCTCTCTCGCTCTCTCTCTCTCTCTCTCTTTCCTACATTGAAGCTGACTGTCATCGATGTCTCTGTGTCAACAGCATTAGGCCTGAGTCTTCCATCCAAACGATGAATTAAAGTTCATCTCTCTCTCTCTCTCTCTCTCTTTCTCTCTCTCTCTCTCTCTCTCTCTCTCTCTCTCTCTCTCTCTCTCTCTCTCTCTCTCTCTCTCTCTCTCTCTCTCTCTCTCTCTCTCTCTCTCTCTCTCTCTCTCTCTCTCTCTCTCTGCAGGATGTCTTTGGTCAGACAGAAATGGAGAGAGACACAGAAGACATCAGCAGTCCCACTAGAGATGTGTTTCAAGACATTGTGTCAGCCCGGCTCCAGCGCAGCGGCCCAGACGGCCCAGGGGAGCGCTGGTAGACGGAGCAGACCGCCGCTCTCCCCCAGCTGGCCCCCGGGAGCGCATTAGCGCTGGCCCCACTCAGTGCCATGGCAAGTGTTGTCAAGTGTTGAATATAAAATGTACACCTGTAGACGTCAATGCACTTACTAATGTCGAGGTGTTCTCGTTCCAACAGGTCCTCGTTAGTATAGTGGTCAGTATCCCCGCCTGTCACGCGGGAGACCGGGGTTCAATTCCCCGATGGGGAGTGTTTGACATTAACCCACAGTCACCAATACAATCAAAGTTGAGATATTTTAGGAGCAGTCGGTGTCTGTGAGCAAGAAGCGACCTTTGATTTCAATGACAAGTTTAACTACATTTACGCAACGATCCACAATGGTACATTTTCAATTATGTGTCAGGATGGCCGAGCGGTCTAAGGCGCTGCGTTCAGGTCGCAGTCTCCTCTGGAGGCGTGGGTTTAAATCCCACTTCTGACAGACGTTTTAAGGACAAGCGAAATAACTATCGAAATAACATTTTCATATCAAATTACCCTTTAAAGTTTAGTTCGCCCTCATCAGCTAGATGTTAAGAAAGAGAAGACGTCACACACAATGTTTAAGTTGCCGTTCAGAACTGAGCCAAAGTGTGCCTTGCATTGGCCGGGAATCGAACCCGGGCCTCCCGCGTGGCAGGCAAGAATTCTACCGTTGAACCACCAATGCGTGATTGGTGAAGCATTTTGGCTCACACAATTTGTCCAATCCACAGTAAAACCAATTTGTCGGACAAAGATAAACACCTGTAGACGTCAATGCGCTTACTAATCTCGAGGAAGGTAAACAGGTCCTCGTTAGTATAGTGGTCAGTATCCCCGCCTGTCACACGGGTGACCATGGTTAAATTCCCCGACGGGGAGTGTTTGACGTTAACCCACAGTCACCAATACAATCAAAGTTGTGTTATTTTAGGAGCAGTCTGTGTCTGTGAGCAAGAAGTGACCTTTGAATTCAATGACAAGTTTAACTAAATTTACGCAACGATCAACTCTTGGACAATTTCTATTACAGTCAGGATGGCCGAGCGGTCTAAGGCGCTGCGTTCAGGTCGCAGTCTCCTCTGGAGGCGTAGGTTCAAATCCCACTTCTGACAGAAGTGTTGAGAATGGCTAAGGAGAAGCGAAATCACTACTGAAAATACCTTTGGATATCTAAAGTCCATTGAAGTTTAGTTTGCCCTCATCAGCTAGATGTTTAGAAAGAGGTCACTTCACACAAAGTGTTTAAATTCCGGTTCAGAACTCAGCTTAAGTGTGCCTTGCATTGGCCGGGAATCGAAACCGGGCCTCCCGCGTGGCAGGCGAAAATTCTACTACTGAACCACCAATGCTTGTGCAGTGCTGAATGTTGGCTCACGCAATTTATCCAACACACATATACACCTGCAGGACTCAAAGTATTTACTCAGGTCAAAGAATACTGGAACCCCACGGCTCCGCGTTATCAATGCTTGCTTTCTCAAGAATTTGGGCTCCCAGAATTGAATTTGTCGGACACACATTTACAGCTGTAGACGGCAATGTGCTTACTCATATCGAGGTTTTGTCAAAGCTTGTTAGTAGAAGCAGTCTTTGATTTCCATGACAAGTTTACCGAAATGTACGCAATGATTCACAGTGGTACATTTCCAGTTGTACCACATTTCCAGCCCCAACGACAAAATTGGGGCTGAAATAGATTTTAAGTACAGTCAAACTCGATGTTATAAGGTTACATTTTATAGATACATTTTAATGAAAAATATCACTCCTATTGAATATGGTTTTGACAAATGTGCAGTGTGTGGGATTTAGTGCCACCTAGTGTTGGGGTTGCAGATTGCTATCAACTATATACTCCCTCCTCTCCGCTCCCTTTCCAACAACGTAAGAGGAACTACGATGGACTGTACTGTCCTGTTAGGTGCCAGTAGGGAAATCCAAAATGAGAAAATCGTCCACCACAGCATCGAGTACCAAAATATGAAAGGATAAGGTTCCTTGCTTGAATTGTAATTTTCGTAAGTAATTTCGACTGTCAGACTATAGGCCATAGATTGCAAATAAGATAGCGATTTATGATGTTAGTTAAAAAAGGCGTCCTTTCTACAGCCGTTTGTCCGTTCAGGGCTACTGTAGAAACCCGGCGGGCTCTGTGGCATAGAGGAACCCCTCCCTGTGAATATGTACGACAATCTTTCCAGGAAACGAAACCCAAAAGCTTCTAATTTTCATTGAATAACACGCTCATTTAAATATATGTAGGACTTTCGTATTGCATGTAAATCAAGTCTTTTCTGCTAGAAGCTACTAGATTCTCTCATAACACACCGTTAACATATCCAGTTATCCTAGAAATCCAGCTTCTTCAAACAGGGTTCTGGCATCCAATTTAGTTGATGATTTTACAAAGCGTGATTCATTGTCGTTTCTAAAACTCTGTGCCCCGTGTGAGGGTCGAACTCACGACCTTCAGATTATGAGACTGACGCGCTGCCAACTGCGCCAACGAGGCTACTATGGAGCCACAGGAGTCCAGTATAGTCCAAAATTACAACTATATACTCCCTCCTCTCCGCTTCCTTTCCAACGACGTAGGAGGAACTATGATGGACTGTACTGTCCTGTTAGGTGCCTGTAGGGAAATCCAAAAGGAGGGCATCGTCCACCACAGCATCGAGTAGGTTCCTTGCTTAATTTGTAATTTTCTTTAGTAATTTAGACTGTCAGACTATAGACCATAGCTTGCAAGCAAGATAGCGATTACTAATTTTCATTGAATAACACTCATCAACACAACATTTAAGGCAAATAAATCCAGTTAATGATCTCGAAAGTCCTAACTCACTGTGGCATTGGTATATGCCACAGACACAGATAGCGATGCATTGGCCGGGAATCGACCCAGGTCAACTGCTTGGAAGGCAGCTATGCTCACCACTATACCACCAATGCTTGCAAGAGACTCATACTCTGAATCGTCCGACCCGACCTCAAATCACGGAGGAACCTAGTTTGGTAGTAGCGGATGCATTGCCGCAGGGGCGCCACTGTGGCGGTGCGTCTGCTGCTGCTGGCACGGGTTCGGGGGTGGGGCCTTACCTCCCTGTGGGAGGGAGAGCACGATGGCACGTAGGAATTTGTATCCTGTTTGCTCGATTGTGCTTTCCTCTCAGGGTGAGCAAGTATCCTTTGTGTGTGTAAATATGTTTTTGTATTCAATATTGTATAATGTGTTTTTTCAATTCTGCATTAGTAGACTTTGTTTTTTAATTTTGATTGGGGATGTCTTGATTTGTATATATTGTATATATGACTTTGTAAATTTGTGAATTGAAAAAAACATAAAAAAGATTTTTTTTTAAAGTATACCAGCCTGTCACGCGGGAGACCGGGGTTCAATTCCCCGACGAGGAGTACTTGACATTAACCCACAGTCATCAACGTTGTGTTCCTTTAGGAGCAGTCAGTTTCGGTGAGCAAGAAGCGATCTATGTATCGATGTACATGACAAAAGCAACGAAATTCACACAACAATCCACTCTTGGAAGATTTCTCTTCTGTGTCAGGATGGCCGAGTGATCTAAAGCGCTGCCAGAGTTGTCCACTGACGCAAGCCCGCAGCTTTTCAACCCAGCTGTAGAGGAAACTCCCCATCCCTTTGCAGAGAAGCCCAAACGCATAAACACTGAAATAAAATAAATAAAAATAAAAGCTCAAGAGCCCATAGCTCTGATGCCAACACGCATCAGTGGGAGCCCATACCAAACACGCTCAGGTTGTGTTAGTAGGCAGAACCCCAAATACAAAGACTGAGCGATTCGAGTTTTGTGTGGACATTAAGCACCACATGCTCAGTGTTGTACAATGTTAGGATGTTAAGTAATATTCAGTTAGATCACATGCCATGTTTTGTTATCTTCCATACCTAATAGGTTGTTTAGATCGATATTGAATTGTTATTATATATCTTAGCCATGTTCTGTTTTGTGTTAGGGCTACAAGCTAAAGAGAGAGGGTGTAGAGCATTCAGTGTACAATTTGAGCGTGCACCCGTAGCAGCCACCATACTTGCTACTGTGCATGCGCGGTTGTTGGTGCGCCCCGGACAGGTTCAGTGGGTCATGTCCTGTTGGTCCAGAACTTACCATTGTGTTAAAATAAAAGCAATACTGTTGCAAAGTATTCCCACCGTATCAGGTCATTCAACATCTTCCATGTGAAGATGTATATATCTGCACACTATGCTGGCTGTTTCACTGTAATATATGCTGTAGAATGTGTTGACTGGCACAAGGGTATGATAAAAGCTGTTCAGTTTAACCTGCAACCGTTGTCGGCAGGATTCGAACCTGCGTGGGGAGACCCT
Source organism: Lota lota (assembly GCA_026745465.1). NCBI lineage: Eukaryota > Metazoa > Chordata > Actinopteri > Gadiformes > Lotidae > Lota > Lota lota. The sequence goes on from JACYXH010000749.1 coordinate 12,552, forward strand.
AATGGATTTCTAGTCCATCGCCTTAACCACTCGGCCACGACAACAAGTGGGCATTAGCAACAAGTGGGCATTAGCTTGTCAATTGTTTCAATTGTAACATTCTGCAACATTTAAGGTATGCATTGTCTGAACTACCTTTGATAAAAAGATCACTGATCAAATACTGGAGATGCCAGGGATTGAACCCGGGGCCTCATACATGCGAAGCATGCACTCTACCACTGAGCTACATCCCCTTACTGTCATAAACCTTACATTTCATATCTGCAGATGGAGAGCACAATGGATTTGTAGTCCATTGCCTTAGCCACAACAGCACATAAGGTTGTTTGGAAGTCAATCGGTTGTTCAAAGAGTCACATTCTGCAATGTTTCATGATTGAATTATAGTTTACTTCTACTTTATATAAAATACAATGCCTTGCTTTCGCAACATTGTAGAGATACCAGGGATTAAATGCTGGGCCTCATACAAGCAAAGCATGCACTCTACCACTGAGCTACATTGACTTCAACACTTGGACATGACAACTCTAGTCATCAGATCAATCGGTCCTTTGAACAGTAACAGAACGCATATGTTCAGGTTGGGAGAACATCTTGTTATAAACAATAGATGCTTTGACCTAATGTAGCAGATGCCAGAGACTGAACCCACATAATAAATGCATCTTCACTGTACTACAATGCTGTATAATGTGTTGACTGGCACAAGGGTATCTCAGCTGCTCAGTTTAACCTGCAACTGTTGTCGGCAGGATGCTTTGTCCGAGCTACCTTTGATAAAAGATCACTGTGCAAACATTCCATCAAAGACTGGAGATGCCGGGGATTGAACCCGGGGCCTCATACATGCAAAGCATGCGCTCTACCACTGAGCTACATCCCCTACTTTTATTAATCTGATCTGATGACTAGGGTTGTTATGTCCAAGTGTTGAAGGCAATGGACTCAAAAATCAGATTCATTTCTGCGTAGGGAAAAAATGAATATTCTGCGTAGGGACACACTAATGATTTTTGAGTACTTGTTGACCCGGGTTCGATTCCTGGCCAATGCATCGATATCTTCTTACCATTGTCACATCGATTAAGGTCTTTCTAGGTGAGGGTCTGGATTTTCTTTGCGGGGTAAAGGACAGCCGCATGACTATGATTCATGACATTTACTACATGAAAAGGACAGTGATGTGTGAATGGTGCAAACGATGAGGATGGGATTCGAACCCACACGTGCAGAGCACAATGGATTAGCAGTCCATCGCCTTAACCACTCGGCCACCCCATCAGCTAACTTAAGAAGAAAACACTTTGAATTTTTTAAGAAATGTGATCTAGACTACATTTAAGCAACACATGAATTTGGAACTGTGTTGAACATTTGGGTAGTGAATTACGGATGTGAGAAAGCATGCAGAGATGTCTTCCAAAGGTACACAGTGCCAATAGGTTCCACCGAGATTTGAACACAGTCATACAGGAACCTCTGTGCTGCTTGAAGTCTGAATGCCATTATCCTTGAGGCAATGTCTATAAGGCCCTGTCCCCCCTCCTCGACAGGTAAGTACAAAGCAGCAGCTCGTATCCAGTGCTGTCCAGACCAAAAGAAATCCACGATGGTCCGCTGGACACTCTCCACCAAGCTCCTTGGTGGTTGCAGTACAACAAATCTGTGCCATAGGGTTAACCCTGTTTTTATACATTTAACAATATGAAATTTAGAAACATTTGCAGGTGCATGTTAAAAATCTCTAGTTTCTTAAACAAAACGAGGATATTAGTTTATACTCCTGAAATATGAATGACATCAAATGTTTGTACACTTTTTTATTTCAATAAAAATTTACAAAAGGTAGAATGGGGTAATTTTCTGTGGAATATTTACATTCTCTACAATAATTACTCAGTAGAATAGGTACATTCTCAGCAATATGTATTTAGTAGAATAGAGTACATTCTCAGTACAATATGTATTCAGTAGAATAGCTACATTCTCAGTACAATAATTAGTCAGTACAATAGGTACATTCTCTCTCCCACCTTCCCTCTTCCCCCCTCCCTCCCTCTCCCTCCCTCTCTCCTACAGTGAAGCTGACTGTCATCGATGTCTCTGTGTCAACAGCATTGGGCCTGTGTGTCACTCCGTCCACTGCCGCCACCTAGCGGCCGCCGGCTGCCACTTCTCCACGTGCTTCTGTTTACACACACTGCCAGCAATCGCCAATCTACGCTCCCTATTTCTCCACCGCGCTTCCTAGCAGCCGGCGCCAGTTCGTTGTTCCCTCTCCCTCCCTCCCTCTCCCTCCCTCTCTCCTACAGTGAAGCTGACTGTCATCGATGTCTCTGTGTCAATAGCATTATCTCTGTGTCTTCCAATCTAAATGTTCAGTTAAAGTTCATATCTCTCTCCATCTCTCTGTCCCCTCTCCTCTTGTTCCTGTTTTTTTATACGTTTAATGATATCAAATTGCAAACGACTACAGGAAGTAGAAAATATTGACAATGTGAAGTGTTCATTTTGATAACATAATAAAATGTTTCTAAACCTTTTTGATTTAAATTCAAATTTACAAAAGTAGAATGAGACATTCATTGGAAAAGGAGCATTCTCTACAATATGTATTCAGTAGAATAGCTATATTCTCAATCTGTATTGTACTGAATAATCTCTCTCTCTCTCTCAATCTGTATTGTACTGAATAATCTCTCTCTCTCAATCTGTATTGTACTGAATAATCTCTCTCTCTCAATCTGTATTGTACTGAATAATCTCTCTCTCTCTCTCAATCTGTATTGTATTAAATTATCTCTCTCTCTCAATCTGTATTGCACTGACTAATCTCTCTCTCTCTCAATCTGTATTGTATTAAATAATCTATCTCTCAATCTGTATTGTACTGAATAATTTCTCTCTCTCAATCTGTTGTATTAAATAATCTCTCTCTCTCTCAATCTGTATTGCACTGAATAATCTCTCTCTCTCTCAATCTGAAATCCAACCGACGAAGGGACGACATGACGAAGAGACAACATGGACGCGTTAGCCTCTCCGGAGACGAAGAACAAGACGTATTAAAGCGGAGAGCCGGGACAGAAACATTCCAAGGTGGGTCCAACACATTGAACCTCTAATCCTCATTGTTGCCGTCTTGTCCGTAGGGCGCCATGTTGTACTGTAGCGTTAGCCCCACACGGGTCTCCTGCGCTCCGTGTGAACACGTGATGTTGATGCTTAGCGAAACCAACCTTCACGTGCTCTATTGTGTCGCCTCGTCGGATTCCACCAGCGCGTGCTCGGTGCTCGGCGTCCTGTTTGGAGCGCGGCGCCACACGCGGGGCCGCGCTCTGTGCGCTTTGGTTGAACCCGACCAGGCGAGACCAACACGGGACTTTAACAAAGTTAGTTTGGTGTTAAAGCATCAGGGCGTTCTTCACGAGGAGGACGCATGCGTGAGTAGGGATGGGTCCCGAAACCGGGTATTAACCGGGGCCACTGGGGGTGGCCCCATGATACTATTACACACCGTAGTATGTAAAGTGTAATCTAATCTAAGTATCGATGAGCTCCGACGTACCCGGCGCTGCAAGCGGTATTTGAGGAACAAAGGAAATAGATTTACTTCCTGGTGATCATTCATCCAGAATGTTTACCAGGAAAGATCTTCCTTCAGAAGAACTGTTCAGATAAGGCTTCAGGCCTTTTTGAGGCCCAGCTGCATGCAGACCCCATCCCTGTTGCTCTATGCCACTGTCTTTTCTTTTCTGTTGTTTATTGATTTCTTTTTGTTTGTATCACATTTCAATGTTCTCAATAGTATAGAGTCTATAATAGTTCAAATATATATATTCAAAACCTGTGTACGGTGTTGCTGTTGAAGAAAGATGTCTTGTTCTTAACTTGTCTTCTTCTAAAAGAAGCGATAAGAGTAGCGTTAAAGTAGCGGCTGGATAAGCAGTATGGATCAGAGTAGTAGTGGCGTTAGAATCTTCCCTGTGTGTGAGTGCAGTTGGCTCCTTCATTCGCGGTGGTAGCGGTGTGAGAGTCGATAGTGACCAGTGTGTTTATGTTCAGTGCTGTTGTACCGACCTGTTGGCTCAAGAGCTTTGCTTGAAATAACAACACATTTATGAATATTAACACATTATTACATGTATACAACATATAACGTATAGTTTAAATGGTAATTAAATTTTCATTTTATTTTTTCTAGGAATGGCATCCAATTCTTCCTGGTTTGAGGATAACCTTTCATGTCCCATCTGTCTGGATGTGTTCAACAGCCCAGTCACCACACCATGTGGACACAACTTCTGCAGAACCTGTATAACAACACACTGGGATGGCCAAGTCCAGTACAAATGTCCTGTTTGTAACAAGCTGTTCCAGACAAGACCTGATGTACAGGTCAATACCTACATATCAGAGATGGTTGATCAGTTTAGAAGGTCTGTACGAGTCAAAGAGCAGTCTTGTGTTGAACCAGCAGAAGTTCCCTGTGACGTCTGTACTGGGACCCAGCTGAAGGCTGTGAAGTCCTGCCTAGTGTGTTTTACCTCTTTCTGCCAAACCCACCTGGAGCCACATCAGAGAGTCGCAGTCCTGAAGAAACATCTGCTGGTCGAGCCTATGGACCGTCTGGAAGACAGGATGTGTAAGAAACATGACCGACTTCTGGAGCTCTTCTGCCAGACTGAACAGGTGTGTGTGTGTCAGTTCTGCACAGAGACAGACCACAAGTCCCATCCTGTTGTACCTCTAAAGGAGGAATATGAAGTGAAGACGGCCCAGCTGGGGAAGATGGAGTCGGAAGTTCAGCAGATGATCCAGGAGAGAAAACTAAAGATTAAGGAGATCAAAGACACAATAGAATTGAGCAACAAAGACGCAGACAGAGAGATAGCTGATGGTGTGCAGGTCTTCACTGCTCTGCTGCGCTACATTGAAAAGTGGCAGGATGATCACAATCAAACAGTTAAAGAGAAACTGAAATCCACAGAGAAAGAAGTTGAAGACCTCATCAAAGAGCTGGAGCAGGAAATAGAAGATCTGACCAATATAAGCTCAGAGGTGAAGCAGCTCTCACACACTAAAGACCACCTCCACTTCCTCCAGACCTTCAGATCCCTGAAGGATCCTCCACCCACCAGGGACTGGACAACGGTGGAGGTCTGTCCTCCGTCATACGTAGGGACCTTGAGGAGATCCCTGGATCAGCTGGAGGAGACACTGAACATGGAGATGAAGAAGCTGTGTGATGCTGCTGAACTGAAGAGGGACCAGCAGTATGAAGTAGATTTGACTCTGGATCCTGATACAGCTCATCCAAAGCTCATCCTGTCTGAGGATGGGAAACAAGTCCATGATGTAGGTTTCAGGAAGAAACTCCCAGACAACCTTAAGAGATTTACACGGTATCTATTTGTTCTCGCGAGGCAGAGCTTCTCCTCTGGGAGATTTTACTTTGAGGTCCATATTAAAGACAAGACTGCATGGTTTTTAGGAGTGGCCAGAGAGTCCGTCAACAGAAAAGATGTGATCAGTTTGACCCCTAAGAATGGCTCCTGGACTCTTTACTTCAACAAGGATGGGTTGGTATTTAATGATAACCCTGATGTCCGTCTCCCTCTGAGAGCAGAGCTCCAGAAGGTGGGGGTGTTTGTTGATTATGATGAGGGTCTGGTCTCCTTCTATGATGTGGAAGCCAGGGTTCATATCTACTCTGCTACTGGCTGCACCTTTAGTGAGCCTTTCTATCCATTCCTCAGTCCAGGTCTCTATGATTATAAAGGTACAAACTCTACCCCCCTGATCATCTCACCTGTCAATCAAACAGACTAGGACCTTTTGTTTGATAATAAAATAATCAAACGACCAAAACAACTAATGTAGTTTCATGAATTATAATATCTACTATGTGAGATCTGAGAGAACTGCATTAATGTTGTACTGCTGTCTTTTAACAAGGATAAATTCATTAAGAAAATAACCCTGACTTATAAAATATAACTCATGATACAAGATTATATTACATTTACTATATTGATCAATGTCTGATTGACAAAATGTGTTTTGTACATTTAACAATATCAAATTGTAAATGTTTGCAGCAAAGTCCAGTTTTTTAACAGAACAATTATATTAGTTTACACTTCTGAATTATGAATGACAACATAATCAAATGTTTGTACACTTTTTATGTCAATAAAAATGAACAAAAATTGAATAGGGTAATTTTTCGTGGAATAGGTACATTCTCAGTACAATATGTATTAAGTAGAATAATTACATTCTCTACAATAAGTCTTTACTAGAATAGTTACATTCTCAGTACAATATGTAATCAGTAGAATAGCTACATTCTCAGTACAATATGTATTCAGTAGAATAGGTACATTCTCAGGACAATATGTATTCAGTAGAATAGGTACATTCTCAGTACAATATGTATTCAGTAGAATAGCTACATTCTCAGTACAAAATGTATTCAGTAGAATAGGTACATTCTCTGTACAATTTGTATTCAGTAGAATAGGTACATTCTCAGGACAATATGTATTCAGTAGAATAGGTACATTCTCAGTACAATATGTATTCAGTAGAATAGGTACATTCTCAGTACAATATGTATTCAGTAGAATAGGTACATTCTCTATACAATATGTATTCAGTAGAATAGGTACATTCTCTGTACAATTTGTATTCAGTAGAATAGGTACATTCTCAGGACAATATGTATTCAGTAGAATAGGTACATTCTCAGTACAATATGTATTCAGTAGAATAGGTACATTCTCAGTACAATATGTATTCAGTAGAATAGGTACATTCTCTATACAATATGTATTCAGTAGAATAGGTACATTCTCTGTACAATTTGTATTCAGTAGAATAGGTACATTCTCAGGACAATATGTATTCAGTAGAATAGGTACATTCTCAGTACAATATGTATTCAGTAGAATAGGTACATTCTCAGTACAATATGTATTCAGTAGAATAGGTACATTCTCTATACAATATGTATTCAGTAGAATAGGTATATTCTCAGGACAACATGTATTCAGTAGAATAGCTACATTCTCAGTACAATATGAATTCAGTAGAATAGGTACATTCTCTACAATATGTATTCAGTAGAATAGGTATATTCTCTACAATATGTATTTAGTAGAATGGGTACATTCTCAGTACAACATGTATTCAGTAGATACAGTAGCTATATTCTTCTTGCTCTCTCTCCCTCCTTCCCTTTTTCTCTTTCCCTCTTACTCTTTCCCTCCCTCTCCCTCCCTCCCCGTCTCTCTCTCCACCATCTAACTCTCCCTCCCTCCCTCTCGCTCTATCCTTCCTTTTCTAAAAATGAAGATAACACAGCGTTTAATGTTTTATATTTGGTTATACTATATATTACATAACTAATAGTCTATAGTTTGTTGCATTTATGACATTTGCAGTAGTAGGATGTGTCGTTTATTTTGGTTGACAAAACACTCAAACCTTTGTTTAGTTCTTTTAGTGTCGCAGCATCACGTTGATCTCCAAAGTAAGAGGGGTTCCCTTTGAAAGAAGAGAGAGTGAACAGCAGACCTCCGATGCAGAACCCCCACGGAGCCGCGGCCCCCAGCCAGCGTCAGCAGAGGGACCACGCCCTGGCCGCCGCCCCCCCCCCCCCCCCTCCCAGAGAGACACCGCCCAAAGCCTCGCCCTCCTCCGGGAGGCCGTCCTGCGCCTCGCAAACTCGCAACCCCCCCGATCTCGGCACCCGCGAGCAGCCTCGCCGGGCCCCTGGCCCCGATGACGTAGTGGGGGCCGACCTGGAGGCCTGTTTCAGAGGACGGCCCCGAGAGAGGCCTGGCCGGGGGGCCGGCGGGCCCACATCCTGGCCCCCCCTCCTCGAGCCGGGACCTGACCCCGCACCGTGCCGGTCGGTACCCGGCGCTGAAGCGGGCGATCCTAGCGTACTACGGACACAGCCTCGCCCACTACGTCGTCATTGCCCCCCCCCTCCCCCCCGCCGAGGCCGCCGACCCCCGCCCAGGGACCCCGAGAGGAATGGCGGAGACCCCACTCATAGGGAGAGACCGCCCCATCTTCCACCTGCTCTGGAGCCCTTAGCCGGGCCACCGGCCCCCCGACCCCAGCTGAGGCCACGCGGCCGGCCCGTCCCACCCACCTGTGGCGAGTCGTCCGGAGAGGGCGACGGCGCCGGGAGGGACGGTCCCACACCGCCGATGGGAGGGCCCCACCACGGGGCCTCTCCCAGGCCCCCCCCCCCCCAGACCCCGTGACCGCCACGAAACAGTCCGCCCCCACCCGGAGAGGCGGAGGGCTCCCCACTCACAGAGGTCTCTGACTTGGGGTGGGAGAGGGGGGGGGGGGGGGGGGGGGACCGGCCCGGGCAGTTCACCACCACCAAACTGCAGGACGACGCCCTGAAGCACGCCTGGAGCCACGTCCTCGCCCGTGACGGCCAGGCCCGGGAGTCGGTGAGTAACCTACCCCACCCCCATTCCAGCACCAGGCCGGGCTTGCGACGAAGGGACGACATGACGAAGAGACGACGTGGACGCGTTAGCCTCTCCGAAGACGAAACATTCCAAGGTGGGTCCAACACATTGAACCTCTAATCCTCATTGTTGCCGTCCTGTCCGCAGGGCGCCATGTTGTACTGTAGCGTTAGCCCCACACGGGTCTCCTGCGCCCCTACCCTCCACTTCCTCCCTCCTCCTCTCTTCTCCAATTCCTCCCCCCTCCTCCTCCTTCTCCTCCTCCTCCTCCTCCTCCTCCTCCTCCTATGATGTGTATGGTGAGCAGGATTATTTTGGGTGTGTATGTGATTGTTGCATGTTATTATTTATACCAGAATGATAATGTAAATATCAATTGATATTTTTGATAACAAAAAAAAACAAAGAACGGAGAAAACGACGACGGACAAACGGAGTGAAGGAACGGAGAGAAGCATCGAGACGGACAGACAAACGGTGAACGAGATCGGAACGGACGGCGACGGCGTAACGCACACGCACGGTGAGAGTAGAGGAAACGGTGAGGCTGTGTATGGAACGTTCGAATCGTCTCTTCCGGAGTACTCCAAACTCAGACCGGAAGTGTCGTACTGAGGGGGCGGGCTCGAGCCTGGAGCTCTATATAAAGACCCCTCTCTCTTGTTCAGCAAACGGAAGTTTACGGAAATCCAACCGACGAAATGACGAAGAGACGACGTGGACGCGTTAGCCTCTCCGGAGACGAAGAACAAGACGTTTTAAAGCAGAGAGCCGGGACAGAAACATTCCAAGGTGGGTCCAACACATTGAACCTCTAATCCTCATTGTTGCCGTCCTTTTCACAGGGCGCCATGTTGTACTGTAGCGTTAGCCCCACACGGGTCTCCTGCGCTCCGTGTGAACACGTGATGTTGAAGCTTAGCGAAACCAACCTTCACGTGCTCTATTGTGTCGCCTCGTCGGATTCCACCAGCGCGTGCTCGGTGCTCGGCGTCCTGTTTGGAGCAAGGCGCAGGCACGCGGGGCCGCGCTCTGTGCGCTTTGGTTGAAGCCGACCAGGCGAGGCCAACACGGGACTTTAACAAAGTTAGTTTGGTGTTAAAGCATCAGGGCGTTCTTCACGAGGAGGACGCAGGCGTGAGTAAGGATGGGTCCCGAATCCGGGAGTTACCCGGGGCCCCTGGGGGGTGCCCCCGGGATACTATTACACACCGTAGTATATAAAGTGTAATCTAATCTAAGTATCGATGAGCTCCGACGTACCCGGCGCTGCACGCGGTATTTGAGGAACAAAGGAAATAGATTTACTTCTTGGTGATCGTTCATCCAGGAAAAAAAGCAGACCTTCCTCCAGAAGAAGTGTCCAGATAAGGCTTCAGGCCTTTTTGAGGCCCAGCGGCATGCAGACCCCATCCCTGTTGCTCTATGCCACTGTCTTTTCTTTTCTCTTGTTTATTGATTTCTTTTTTTTGTGTCACATTTCAATTCTCTCAATAGTATAGAGTCTATAATAGTTATATATTCAAAACCTGTGTACGGTGTTGCTGTTGAAGAAAGATGTCTTGTTCTTAACTTGTCTTCTTCTAAAAGAAGCGATAAGAGTAGCGTTAAAGTAGCGGCTGGATAAGCAGTATGGATCAGAGTAGTAGTGGCGTTAGAATCCTCCCTGTGTGTGAGTGCAGTTGGCTCCTTCATTCGTGGTGGTAGCGGTGTGAGAGTCGATAGTGACCAGTGTGTTTATGTTCAGTGCTGTTGTACCGACCTGTTGGTATTTAGTGATGACCCTGATGTCTGTCTCCCTCTGAGAGCCAAGCTCCAGAAGGTGGGGGTGTTTGTTGATTATGATGAGGGTCTGGTCTCCTTCTATGATGTTGAAGCCAGGGTTCATATCTACTCTGCTACTGGCTGCACCTTTAGTGAGCCTCTCTATCCATTCCTCAGTCCAGGTCTCTATAATTATAAAGGTATAAACTCTGCCCCCCTGATCATCTCACCTGTCAATCAAACAGATTAGGACCTTTGTTTGATAAGAAAAAAATCAAACAACCAAAAATAACTAATGTTGTTTCATGATTTAGAATCTCTACTATGTGAGATCTGAGAGAACTGCATTAATGTTGTACTGCTGTCTTTTAACAAGGACATATTCATTAAGAAAATAACCCTGCCTGTTATAAAATATAACCCATCTACAAGATTAGATTCTATATTCTATATTGATCAATGTCTGATTGACAGAATGTTTTTGTACATTTATCAACATCAAATTGTAAATGTTTGCAGCAAGTAGAAAGTAATTATTTTATTAAATTGTTATTAGTCTATACTAATTATGAATGACAACATAACATTTCATTGAGGTCAGCCCACTTAACTAACTAGTTGAGATGTTCAAGTTGTTGTGTGCACTCCATAGTGGCTTATGTCTTTGCAACTGTCTAACTCTGCGAAGCTGCCGGTGCTCTGTTCTCATGAGACTCCTGAGAAAAGCTCCTCTCCCCGATCATGGGTCCAACCTTGACTGTACCTTGTACCCGTTAGTGAATGTTTACCTCTCTCTACAAAAAGGGCTTCTCTGCTCTGCGTGGAGTTGCCTTTGAAACTGTGTTTTTTATGTGCTGCAGCGTATGAAATAAATCATCTACGGATATCCATTTGTCTTAGCTTTTATTCCAGCCACTCACCAGTTATTCATTTGCTCCAACAATTGTCATGTATGTACACGCACGCACGCACACATACACACTTGTGTGTTACCAAATATATTTACTACGTTCACGTTATTAAATGGTATTTATAAAATAAAAGTATGAGGAATTGAAGATTTATTGATTCAGCCACATAACAAATATTAAGAAACATGATGAAACAGTGTGCAACTCTATCATTGAAGTCTCTGGTTTGCGGCTGTACTGAGATCAAACCAAATACAGAATGACTTAAGTATTCACAAACATTTTAACATTAAGATGCTATGTCTCTCTATACATTGTTTGAGAAGAGTTAGTTACAGGAATTTAAGCTGCTGTTAGGCCTAAAGGATGCATGCATTTCAAAATCGACTCTTGGTACAAAATGACTTCAAGTTGTCAAGGCGGACACATTTCAATTCCTGTCCCATCTTCTCTGCAAGTTGGTCCTTGATTTGTCACTGTGTCCCGACTGTCCTTCACAACTGCGTGGTTATTCAAATAACACTAGACTTGGAGAGCAAGCAGCGGGACACTGTTCATTGATATGAACTAGTGAATATCACAGGCTGCGTTAGTGGTGTTAGCGCCACAGAAGATGGAGGGAGCTATAGCTGCAGTTGATTTAGTGTGGCACAGAACAAAACAAAATAAAAACACCCCAGCTGGGAGAAGCCCTCCATCCGCTACCCCACCTCGAGCGACTTCCAGTCCCAGATATATCAGGCCCATCTCCCCTTTCTCTCTGCCCCCATCCAGCCCCGCTGTGTCGTCTGTCAGGACCGGCTCTTCCCCTCTGGTTAGTGCAACTGTAATAACATCTATACTGGTCTTACAAACTGTAGCGTGTAGCGGATACATGTTTTATTGTATTTTTCATTTGTTTTTTGTAGGTTAGGTCAAATAGGAGTCTTGCTCCTCCTGGTCCCGTGCCTTCTCCTCCTGGTCCCGTGCCTGCTCCTCCTGGTCCCGTCCCTGCTCCTCCTGGTCCTGTCCCTGCTCCTCCTGGTCCCGTGACTGCTCCTCCTGGTCCAGTCCCTACGCCCCCTTGTACTGGTTCATTTCTGGGTCCGGCTCTAGATCACTTCTGGCTGCCGGCAAAAATGAAATAGACAATTCCCCAGCAAGACCAGCGCTGGATTGCGTCCACGCTGTGGAGGAACCAGCGGCTGCGCCCGGACGTCAAGCTCTGGTATGAGCCACTGGTGCCAGCCCTGATTTATAACTAGGCCCCATTACCAGAGCGTAATATAATGTATAATGTGAGAATTCTATTTGTACATTTTAATACTGTACGTCCGCATACAAAGCATTCTGGGTAAAGTTCACACACTTACTTTGTCTTGCCCAGTTTTGATTGAAGATTGTCAGGGACGAGGACATGTACGTACGTGCCTGGTTAGCTCAGTCGGTAGAGCATGAGACTTTTAATCTCAGGGTCGTGGGTTCGAGCCCCACATTGGGCATTCAAGTATTTGGGACACAGTGTAAGGGTTCCGTATAAAATTGTGCAACCTTGCATACATTGTGAGTGGCAAAGCACACCTGCACTCTTAAGGTGTCAATGTGAGAATTCCACGTGGCTTTATGGGTCTTCTTTCAAATGGTACACATAGGTGTTTCTTGAATAAACATCTTTCATGAACAAGTCTTTGCTAATATTCATAAAAGACTGAAGAAGATCAAGCCTGGCCAAATCTATGTCCAGTAAACAGGAGATCCTGTGTTGAAATGCTAGCAGTTCAGGGTGTGGTGTAACATACTCCCACAATAGCATTGGCATAAGATGACAATCTTGTTTCTTTTTTCACACAGCCACAGAAAAGTGCATCCTTTGTTTGCTGTTCTCTCAAGAATTCGGTGAAGCTTTACCACCAAAGTGGTGCTGTGGCTTTGTTGGTAAAGTGCCTGTCTAGTATACAGGAGATCCTGGGTTCAAATCCCAGCAGTACCCGCAACTCTGCATCATTATTAACTGGTGTACATTTTTATACAAGCTTCACTTGCAGCACCAAAAAAGTATTGTCTTACTGGTAACTTTGCTAGTGGTTGTAAACCTGCAAAGTATCAATGCAATTGATTTCCTCCGACATCAAATGTACGTCCGCTAGGTCAAAGCAATGTGTTGTCCGCTCTTGAGTGAGTAGGGCAATGCAGCAATGGGCTTAAACAGCTTGCTTTCACTTTATGCCATTACATGACTGTGTTTTTGACCGCTTTACAAGTCCCCTTGGAGACTGGCAAAAATTGCCATGGGTGACTCTTTTCAAGTCATCCTTGCGGGGTATTGAGTTACGTTTTCAACCAGCAAACATCATGTCTCAGTTGTACCTCACTGACTACGATGTTGGCTCTGCAAAATAGTAAGTAGCTGTGGCCCAATATAATCTTATGTTTTGAAGGTTAGGGTTCCACAAGAACAGTGTGAAACTTTGCCACATTGAATGCAATGTTTTCATAGCTGTTCATGGTCCTTAACTTATCAAAATCATAGAACAAAGATGAATTTAAAGGTTCTTGTTTCAAATCAAAGTTAACAACATTGCAAGGAACCAGGGCATTGCACATATTATATGGCATACAAAGCATTATTGGTAAAGTTCAGTCACTTTCTTTGTCTTGGCCAATTTTGATTTATAATTGTCAGGGATGAACAGGTGTACATGCGCGGTTAGCTCAGTCGGTAGAACATGAGACTCTTAATCTCAGGGTCGTGGGTTCGAGTCCCACATTGGGCGTTCAAGTATTTCGACACAGTTTAAGCGTTCTGTATGTAATTGTGCAGCGTTGCATACATTGTGAGTGTCAAAGCACACCTTCCCTAATAAGGTGAGACTTCCAGGTGGCTTAATGGGTCTCCTTTCAAATTGTACACATAGGTGTTTCTTGAATAAACATCTTCCATGAACAAGTCTTTGCTAATATTCATAAAAGACTGAAGAAGATCAAGCGTGGCCAATATATGTCCAGTAAACAGGAGATCCTGTGTTGAAATGCTAGCGGTTCAGGGTGTGGTGTAACATGCTCCCACAATAGCATTGGAAAAAGATGACAATCTATTTTCTTTTTTCACACATTCACAGAATAGTGCAGCCTTTGTTTGCTGTTCTCTCAAGAATTCGGTGAAGCTATATCACCAAAGTGGTGCTGTGGCTTAGTTGGTAAAGTGCCTGTCTAGTAAACAGGAGATCCTGGGTTCAAATCCCTGCAGTACCTGCAACTCTGCATCATTATTAACTGGTGTACAATTTTATACCATTTTCTATTTTTTGCGGAATTGTCTTAAATGGCAATTTTGCTAGTGGTTGTAAATCTGCAAACTATCAATGCAATATACTTTTCTTCAATGCCAATTGTATGTCCACTAGTCACGGCAATTTGTTTACCATTCTTGGTTGAGGGAAAGGAAAGCAAAATGTGATACAGCCATTGCCTTACCCAGCTTTCTTTCATTACATGCCATTACGTGACTGTGTTTTTCACAATTATTCAAGTGATTATAGAGACAGGCAAAAATTGCGAATTGAGAATTTCCAAGTCATCCTGGCAGGGTATTGGGTTAAACTTTCAACCAGCAATAATCAAGTCCTAGTTGTCCTTCACAGACTACAATATCGCCGCTGCGAAAAAATATCTGGGAGTGACTCAAGAGTTTGTGAGGATTTGAAGGTTCGGGTGCCACACATAAGTTGCGATTCTTTGCCAAATATCTATTGCAGTTTCATGGTCCTTCACTTATCAACACAAAGTGATAATGCATACACAGCAGTCTGGCTTATGTTGAACCTTTCACTTGGTCTTTACCAGTTCTTATTCTTTATTGTCGCGCAATGATTAAAATATGCCTGGTTAGCTCAGTCGGTAGAGCATGAGACTTTTAATCTCAGGGTCGTGGGTTCGAGCCCCACATCTTGTTTTGTCTTAGAAACTAGCATCTTTATACACAGTGCAAGTGTTTAATAAAGACGGGTCCAACCATATTTGTATACGTAGTGTGTGGCATAGCACACCTACTCTCGGCAGTTGTGGATGTGGGTCCTCCAGATCGCTCTATGGGTCTCTCTTCAAATGGTACACATATGCATCTCTCAAATGAACGAGTCATCACGAATCATTGTCAAAGACTGAAGAAGTAGATCAAGCTTGGCCAAATGGTTTACTAGTAAACATGAGATCCTGGGTTGAAATCCCAGCTGTACAGTGTTTTGTGTAACATGCTCCCACAATAGCATTTGCTTAAGAAGCCAATTATTTTCTCTAACGACACATCCACAGAATCATCTCAAGGTATTGCAGACCTCTTTTGTTGTCTTCTCAATCATTTGTCGAAGAATTTATTTCGCACCGAAAGTGGTGCTGCGGCTTAGCTGCCAGTTCTATTATCTTTCAACATAAATGATCAGGTCATGCTACATAAGACCTATTTCATTGTTTTCTCAAGAATTATTAATAAGTGGTACTGTGGCTTAGCTGGTCAAAGCACCTGTCTTGTAAACAGGAGACCCTGGGTTCAACTCCCAGAACTACCTCCAATTGTGCATAAGAATAAAGTGGTGTACAATTGTATATTTTTATTTTTATATTTTATTTTTCTTAAAAAAAAAGCGGAATTGTCTTAACTGGCAATTTTGCTAGTGGTTGTAAATCTGCAAACTATCAATGCAATATACTTTTCCTCAATGCCAATTGTATGTCCACTTGTCACGGCAATTTGTTTTCCATTCTTGGTTGAGGGGTGGAAAGCAAAATGCAATACAGTCATTGCCTTACCCAGCTTTCTTTCATTACATGCCATTACATGACTGTGTTTTTCACAATGATTCAAGTCCCCATGGGGACAGGCAAAAATTGCCATGGCTGAGTATTTCCAAATCATTCTGGCAGGGTAGTGGGTTGACTTTTCAACCAGCAATAATCACGTCTTAGTTGTCCTTCACAGACTACAATATCACCTCTGCGAAAGAATATCTGGGCGTGACTCAAGAGTTTGTGAGGATTTGAAGGTTTGGGTGCCACACAGAAGTTGCGATTCTTTGCCACATATCTATTGCAGTTTCATGGCCCTTCGCTTATCAACACAAAGTGATAATGCATACACAGCAGTCTGGCTTATGTTGAACCTTTCACTTGGTCTTTACCAGTTCTTATTCTTTATTGTCGCGCAATGATTAAAACATGCCTGGTTAGCTCAGTCGGTAGGGCATGAGACTTTTACTCTCAGGGTTGTGGGTTCGAGCCCCACATCTGGCTTTGTCTTAGAAACTAGCATCTTTATACGCAGTGCAAGTGTTTAATAAAGACGGGTCCAACCATGTCCTCTAGTCACGGCAGTTTGTTTTCCATTCTTGGTTTAGGAAGGGGAAAGCAAAATGCGTCTTAGTTGTCCTTCACAGAGTAAGATATTGCTTCTGCGAAAGAATGGCGTGACTCAAGAGTTTGTTAGGATTTGAAGGTTTGGGTTCTACACAGAATGTGTGATTCTTTGCCAAATTTATAATGCGGTTTCATGGTCCTTCACTTATGAACACAAAGTTATATGGCATACAAAGCAGTCTAGGTTATGTTGAACCACTCATTTAAACTTTACCACATCGGGCTGTGCCTTGTAAATGGCTATCTTTATACACAGCACAAGTGTTCAGTACAGATGGCTCAAACAATATCTGCATACATAGGGAATGGCCTAATACACTTAGACTCGTCAGGTGTGAATGTGAGTCCTCGAGATCGCTCTATGGGTCTCTTTTCAAATGGTACACATATGCATATCCTAATATTAGCTTCAAGTCTGTCAGTTGTTTTAATAATAACAGTCTGCAACATTTAAGGTATGCTTTGTCTGAACTACCTTTGATAAAGAGATCACTGTGCAAACATTGCATCAAAGACTGGAGATGCCAGGGACCTCATACATGCAAAGCATGCGCTCTACCACTGAGCTACATCCCCTTACTGTCATAAATCGTACATTTCACATCTGCAGATGTAGAGCACAATGGATTTGTAGTCCATTGCCTTAGCCACAACAGCACATAAGGTTGTTTGGAAGTCAATCGGTTGTTCAAAGAGTAACATTCTGCACTGTTTCATGATTGAATTATAGTTTACTTCTACTTTATATAAAGTACAATGCCTTGCTTTCGCAACATTGTAGAGATACCAGGGATTAAACGCTGGGCCTCATACAAGCAAAGCATGCACTCTACCACTGAGCTACATTGACTTCAATACTTACACATGACAACTCTAGTCATCAGATCAATATGTACTTTGAACAGTAACAGAACACTTATGTTCAGGTTGGGAGAACATCTTGTTATAAACATTGGATGCTTTGACCTAATGTAGCAGATGCCAGAGACTTAACCCACGCAATACATGCAGCTTCAATGTACTATATGCTGTAGAATGTGTTGACTGGAGCAAGGGTATGATAAAAGCTGCTCAGTTTAACCTGCAACCATTGTCGGCAGGATTCGAACCTGCGCGGGGAGACCCCAATGGATTTCTAGTCCATCGCCTTAACCACTCGGCCACGACAACAAGTGGGCATTAGGTTCAAGTCTGTCAGTTGTTTTAATAGTAACAGTCTGCAACATTTAAGGTATGGATTGTCTGAACTACCATTGATAAAAGATCACTGTGTACACTTCACATCAAAGACTGGACCTAACCCTGAATGGTGCAAACGATAAGGATGGGATTCGAACCCACGCGTGCAGAGCACAATGGATTAGCAGTCCATCACCTTAACCACTCGGCCACCCCATCAGCTAACTTAAGAAGAAAACACTTTGAATTTTTTAAGAAATGTGATCTAGACTACATTTAAGCAACACAGGAATTTGGGAATGTGTTGAACATTTGGGTAGTGAATTACGGATGTGAGAAAGCCTGCAGAGATGTCTTCCGAAGGTACACAGTGCCAATAGGTTCCACCAAGATTTGAACTCGGATCGCTGGAGTCAAGAGTGCTTTTTACTCAATCTTTTTACTGTTTTTTCAATTCACAAAGTAATCGATACAATATAAACAATATAAACAAATCAAGACATCCCCAATCAAAATTCTAAAACAAAGTCTACTACTGTAGAATTGAAAAAACACTTATAACATTATTCAATACAAAAACATATTTACACACACAAAGGATACTTGCTCACCCTGAGAGGAAAGGACAATTGAGCAAACGGGACACAACTTCCTACGTGCTGCCGTGCTACCCCCCCCCCCCCCCCCCCCCCCCCCCGACACCATTTTATTACGTTATCAAAATGAACACTTCACATTGTCAATATTTTCTACTTCGTTACTTCTTTACTTCATTACATGTAGTTGTTTGCAATTGGATATCATTAAACTTATAAAAAAACAGGAACAAGAGGAGAGGGGACAGAGAGATGGAGAGAGATATGAACTTTAACTAAACATGTAGATTGGAAGACACAGGCCCAATGCTGTTGACACAGAGACATCGATGACAGTCAGCTTCACTGTAGGAGAGAGGGAGGGAGAGGGATGGAGGGGGGAAGAGGGAATGTGGGAGAGAGAGGGGGAGGGAGAGAGATACGAAGTTTAACTGAACATGGAAGACACAGTGTTATAGTACGGAACGAGGGACCCAAATGCAGGACACAGGAGACAGAGACGAAGGAGGGTTCAAAGGGATTTACTCACGGGAAGCAGACAGGGGCTGGGCTAGTCGTGGTCAGGCGGGCAAGAGTTGGGCGGCAGGCGGACAGTCAGGCGGACAGGGGCTGGGCGATAGGCGGGTGGTCGGCCAGGCCAAGGTCACAGCAGGTACCGGAATCCGGAGGGAAGCTGGACACAGGAAGAGGGCAAGCTAGGGACAGGCAGAGAGAGAGAGAGAGAATCACGAGAGTCAGGATAGCGGGAACGAAGATACTACCGGGTGGAGAGTAACAACGAACTGGCGCCGGCTGCTAGGAAGCGCGGTGGAGAAATAGGGAGCGTAGATTGGTGATTGCTGGCAGTGTGTGTAAACAGAAGCACGTGGAGAAGTGGCAGCCGGCGGCCGCTAGGTGGCGGCAGTGGACGGAGTGACGCACAGGCCCAATGCTGTTGACACAGAGACATCGATGACAGTCAGCTTCACTATAGGAGAGAGGGAGGGAGAGGGAGGGAGAGAGGGGAAAGAGAGACGGTGGGAGAGATAGAGAGAAAAAGGGAGGGGAAAAGAGGTGAAGAGAGAGTAGAGACACTGAGAGGGAAGGAGAGATGGAGGGAGAGATTGAGAGGAGGGGAAGAGAATGAGGGAAGGAGGGGGAGAGAGCGAAAGAGAGTAAGGAGAATGTACCTATTCTACTGAATACATATTGCAAATTATGTACCTATTCTACTGAATACATATTGTACTGAGAATGTACCTATTCTACTGAATACATATTGTAGAGAATGTACCTATTCTACTGAATACATATTGTAGAGAATGTACCTATTCCACAGAAAATGACCCCATTCTACCTTTTGTACATTTTTATTGAAATAAAAAAGTGTACAAACATTTCATTGTTGTCATTCATATTTCAGAAGTATAAACTAATAAACTCGTTTTGTTTAAGAAACTAGAGATTTTTAACATGCACCTGCAAATGTTTACAATTTCATATTGTTAAATGTATAAAAAACATTCAGCAGTAATCAGATATTGATCAATATAGCATATGTAATTGAATCATGTATCATGGGTTATATTTTACAATAGTCAGGGTTCTTTTCCGAAGGAATTCCTTCTTGTCAAATGAAAGCAGTACAACATTAATACAGTTCTCTCAGATCAACATAGTAGAGATTCCCATGCAGGAAACAACATTAGTGGTTTTGGTCGTTTGATTATTTAACTATCAAACAAAGGCCCTAGTCTGTTTGATTGACAGGTGAGATGATCAGGGGGGCAGAGTTTGTACCTTTATAATCATATCGACATGGGCAGAGGAATGGATAGAGAGGCTCACTAAACGTGCAGCCAGTAGCAGAGTAGATATGAACCCTGGCTTCCACATCATAGAAGGAGACCAGACCCTCATCATAATCAACAAACACCCCCACCTTCTGGAGCTCAGCTCTCAGAGGGAGACGGACAGCAGGGTTATCATTGAATACCAACCCATCCTTGTTGAAGATAAGAGTCCAGTAACCATTCTCAGGGGTCAATATGACCTGATCTTTTCTGTTAATGGACTCTCTGGCCACTCCTAAACGCCATGCAGTCTTGTCTTTAACCAGGACCTCAAAGTAAAATCTTCCTGAGGAGAAGCTCTGCCTCGTGAGAACATATATACAATGTGTAAATCTCTTAGGGTTGTCTGAGAGTTTCTTCACTACACCTCCATCATGGACTTGTTTCCCATCTTCAGACAGGATGAGCTGGGGATGAGCTGTATCAGGATCCAGAGTCACATCTACTTCATACTGCTGGACCCTCTTCAGTTCAGCAGCATCACACAGCTTCTTCATCTCCATGTTCAGTGTCACCTCCAGCTGATCCAGGGATCTCCTCAAGGTCCCTACGTATGACGGAGGACGGACCTCCACCATCGTCCAGTCCCTGGTGGGTGGAGGATCCTTCAGGGATCTGAAGGTCTGGAGGAAGTGGAGGTGGTCTTCAGTGTGTGAGAGCTGCTTCACCTCTGAGCTTCTATTGGTCAGATCTTTTATTTCATGCTCCAGCTCTTTGATGAGGTCTTCAGCTTCTTTCTCTGTGGATTTCAGTCTCTCTTTAACCGTTTGGTTGAACTCATCCTGCCACTTTTCAATAGAGCGCTTCAGAGCAGTGAATACCTGCACACCATCAGCTATCTCTCTGTCTGCGTCTGCCTTTCTGCGGTCCGCTGTGTCTTTGATCTCCTGAATCTTTAGTTTTCTCTCCTGGATCATCTGCTGAACTTCAGACTCCATCTTCCCCAGCAGGGCCATCTTCACTTCATATTCCTCTTTTAGAGACACAACAGGATGGGACTTGTGGTCTGTCTGTGCAGAACTGACACACACACACCTGTTCAGTCTGGCAGAAGAGCTCCAGAAGTCTGTCGTGTTTCTTACACATCCTGTCTTCCAGACGGTCCATAGGCTCGACAAGCCGATGTTTCTTCAGGCCTGCGACTCTCTGATGAGGCTCCAGGTGGGTTTGGCAGTAAGAGGTAAAACACACTAGGCAGGACTTCACAGCCTTCAGCTGGGTCCCAGTACAGACGTCACAGGGAACTTCTCCTGGTTCAACACAAGGCTGCCCTTTGACTCGTACAGAATTTCTAAACTGATCAACCATCTCTGATATGAAGGTATTGACCTGTAAATCAGGTCTTGTCTGGAACAGCTTGTTGCAAACAGGACATTTGTACTGGAGTTGGCCATCCCAGAACTTTGTAATACAGGTTCTACAGAAGTTGTGTCCACATGGTGTGGTGACTGGGCTGTTGAACACATCCAGACAGATGGAACATGAAAAGTTCTCTTCAGACCAGGAAGTAGCAGAGGCCATTCCTAGACACAGACGACAAGGTTTAAGTATTGAGCAATTCCATTCTTTTTCTAATTCCATAACGGGAAGAGAAGTTCCAAAGTTGTTGTTTTTTACTCACCTTGTTGTGGTTGCTGTCTGTCAGACTAGTGGTCCCAAAATGTGTTTTATATTCCTCCTGAAAGAGAGAACTGCTTCCACATCTGGTTTCTATGAACGTTAAGTTTCGTTTCCTGAACAACACGTCCTCTCCTCTACTCCCCTAACTCCTGGCTCCTCCCCTAAGTCCTGGCTCCTCCCCTAACCATTGGCTCCGCCTCTAACTCCTGGCTCCTCCCCCATGGACAGACTTTTCACCATCGTTCAACTTCCCACTCTGACTGTGGTTGTGCGCTTATGTGTTTGTGTCTATATATGTATATATATATATGTATATATATATATATATATGTATTATGCAATCATTTATAATGGGTTATGTTTCTGTAATAGCACAGTTATTTTTTTCATTTCTCTTCAATGATTCATCTGGTTGGGTTTAATTCTTGTGTTTCTTCCACTTGTTACATCCTTTACAGGCAGGTATTCAGTACACAAACACACACCACACAAACCTTTTAGGCTTTTATTAAAATCAGTGTACAAACATTGTAACGGGATTTCATTCAGTATTCAGAGGGTTAAAGTTTTCAATGTCTGAAGTGTTTCTTTACTTTTACCAAGAATCCATGCAATACCGTGTGAAAGACAGATCAAATGAGGAAGGAGACTTTGAACAGCAACTATCTACGTCTAAAACCTTTATGATGGTGTTATTAAGGTCTCCGTCAGGGCTGGGCCTCCACCAGAACACAAACTTAACTGATGAAGTGATAAGATAAGACAGAGCAAAGGTTTGATGAAGTCAATATAAAGCTACAAACCACCAGGTCGCAGTAATGATGTCCGAGGTTAAAACAGTGGAACTAAAGTTACTTCAAGGCTATAAAGTTCTGCTGTACTTTGGATCGTCTGAAGTGGAATCACGTGACTCCCAATTAATCAAAATATAACCGGAAGAAAAGCTAAGGAAACACTTTAACTTTGAAGGAGAAGAAAACGACTAAAGACTTTTCAGAGTCAGGAAACAGACAAGACAACAAACCAAACAAACATAGTAAAGAGATCTTTTGAAGAGTATCCACGCTGTCAGAAACACCTCAGATCAAACCAGGACACAGACCAGGACCTGAGTAAGAGCTGTCATTAAAATAATCAATTATTAACTAAATAAAAAGGAGTACGGGTTTACGTATACTCCACACACACACACACACAACCACAAACGGGAATTTCACTTGTTCCAGCAGCTCAAGAGTCAAAAAGAGAGATAAAGTGATAAATACAAATACAAAATAAATTAAAGAATAAAATAAAGATAAACATATTGTACACTGAATACTCCTTTCACAGGATACTCGCTCAGTATAAATATAATTACACAGGACAATTGCACAGTATAAATATAAACATAATTGTATATAATCATTTGTAAAACACCCCTAAAAACATGGTCAGTTAAATTATATCTTATCAACCCCAAACACACAGTCAGTCATAAATATCAACCCCACCCAAACATAGTCACTCAGATAGATTATATTATATCAACCCCACCCAAAGCTGAACTCCAACTTGATGCCGTTAAAATTCAAGACACAGTGTAGTGACAACAAGTGTGTCTCCAATTCTCTGAATCATTCAGTCACTGTGGTGAAAGGATGAACACGGTTTAATAAACCTAACTTGAATGAACCTTTCATTATGTCTTGTTGTGGTGTGTGTGTTGAGCACCAAAGGCTCTTTAGCCATTTCAAACACCCCCACCACACACACACACACACACACACACACACACACACACACACACACACACACACACACACACACACACACACACACACACATACACACACACACACACACACATATATGTGTCTCCTTCACCCTAATCACATTGGCCAGAAGGTGAACTGCACTGAGGTGGATTCACCGCCCCCATAGTGGCTCCACATGCAATAACAGAGTACTACAACATGGCTTTGATAAACGGCCTATTATCTTACTATTGAGTCATTTTTCAGACGCGTTCATCCAAAGCTACTTACAGTGAATACAGACACACATAGGCGCAGGACGTATGGCGCTGAGGGTGCTGCAGCATCCCCTGTTGGCTGAGAGGGAAATAATATTGGAAATAATAATGTTGTTTTTAAATAAGTTTTGATTGATATATTATAGAAAATACTTTTCTTAAGGCTGAGAAGCAGCTGGTCCTAATATTTATTTACTGAGTCGGTTGAGTGGTAGTAGGTCCTATAGACTCATCCTGTAAGTTTGAGTCAATTGTTATGCATTGCTAGGGTAATGTTGTCTTGATTTGGAGAACATGCTTTTCTTCAGGCTGATTGATGAATTGATGAATTTTGGGATGAATTATATAGGATAGCCATTTGTGTATTTATGGTTTTATGATGTACACTGTATATAGACTCATGTTTAAATGATTGAATTGGATGATATTTTGTACCATACATGTACTGTTTTCTGCTGTCCCATCCCGTCTCCCCTTGCGTGCTCACATAGGCACATGTGCACACACACACACACATGTACACACACACACACACACACACACACACACACACACACACTCACACACGCATACACACACACACACACACAGTATTCTTTAATATATCTATTCATCAACACACAGACATAACATACACTTCCACCCAAAAGGACCACAATGGAAACAAGCTCTTGGGCTTTTTTGTGTTTGATCCCTTTGACAGTTGTCAATAAAGAATTGACAAATCTCGGGGCGGTGCGCTGGCACTCCGGACACGCCTGACAGTGCTGAGTGACGTCCCTCTTAACCCCGGGCCAGTAAACCCGCTCTAGGATTGTGTCCCTAGTCTAGTCCAGGCCTAGGTGAGCCCCTAGTACATGGGAATGGGCCATGTAAAGGACTTTGCTCATGTAGGGGCGGGGCACCACCAACTGCTGGTCACTGCCCCCCCTCCCCCCCCTACTACCCGATAAAGCAAGCCCGGCCTGGTGCTGGAATGGGGGTGGGGTAGGTTACTCACCGACTCCCGGGCCTGGCCGTCACGGGCGAGGACGTGGCTCCAGGCGTGCTTCAGGGCGTCGTCCTGCAGTTGGGCGGTGGTGAACTGCCCGGGCCCGGCCCCCCCCCCCCCCCCCCCCTCTCCCACCCCAAGTCAGAGACCTCTGTGAGTGGGGAGCCCTCCGCCTCTCCGGCTGGGGGCAGACTGTTTAGTGGCGGTCACGGGGCCTGGGGGGGGGGGGGGGGCCTGGGGGAGGCCCCGTGGAGTCCGTGTGGTGGGGCCCTCCCATCGGCGGTGTGGGACCGTCCCTCCCCGGGGCCGTCGCCATCTCCGGACGACTCGCCACAGGCGGGTGGGACGGAGTCGGCCGCGTGGCCTCAGCTGGGGTCGGGGGGCCGGGGGCCCGGCTAAGGGCTCCAGAGCAGGTGGAAGATGGGGCGGTATCTCCCTATGAGTGGGGGTCCCAGCTGAAACAGCGCCAGTCCTCTCGGGCGGGGGTCGGCGACCTCGGCGGGGGAGGGCCAATGACGACGTAGTGGGCTAAAAAAAGGGTTTGAATGTTTTGTCGACCAAAATAAACGGCACATCCTACTACTGCCAATGTCATAAAAGCAACAAACTATAGGCTATTAGTTATTTAATATATAGTATAACTAAATATAAAACGTTGTACGCTGTGTTATCTTCATTTTAGGGGTCAAGTAGGTTTTATTTGGTGGGAGAGGGACCACAAACGGCTCTTTAGAGAGTGCAGGTTGCAGACCCCGGCCCCAGTGAACACAAGTCAGTGGTGCACTGAAGCCGTGATGGCGCTTTACTTCAAAGAAAAGAACAAACGTCAGGGGCCCAACAGAAAACAAAAAGTGTTCTGGCTCCGTGAGCCACGGAGAGACCTCCGGTAATGTTCCCGGTAACGCCGGTCTCCTCCGAGGGGGGGGGGGGGTGGGGGGGTGTGGTACAGGCCCGGACGCCACTCGTCAGCGTAGCGTCACTGCCCCTCCGAGGGGTTGGTCCAGCTTCTCGTTCCGGGTAGCTGCGCTCCAACGTCCGTTCCCCAGGGCGGGTCCGGTTCTAGGGAGGAGGGAAACGGTCCTCTACCCGCGAGCATCCTCTCCCCCAGGCTGTTGGGTGTTCGTGGCGTTAGGCTGCGTTCTCCGCTCTGCGACACACGACACACACACGCAGCCCGTTTATACGTTTAGCGGACAAACCTTAAAACAAGTCACCCCGAGTCCCGTGTCTGCTGGCGTTCCTCCTCCTCCTCCTCCTCCTCCTCCTCCTCCTCCTCCTCCTCCTCCTCCGTCGCAGGTGTTTCCCACGGCGCTGAGTGGGGCCAGCGCTAATGCGCTCCCGGGGGCCAGCTGGGGGAGAGCGGCGGTCTGCTCCGTCTACCAGCGCTCCCCTGGGCCGTCTGGGCCGCTGCGCTGGAGCCGGGCTGACACAATGTCTTGAAACACATCTCTAGTGGGACTGCTGATGTCTTCTGTGTCTCTCTCCATTTCTGTCTGACCAAAGATATCCTGCAGGGAGAGAGAGAGAGAGAGAGAGAGAGAGAGAGAGAGAGAGAGAGAGAGAGAGAGAGAGAGAGAGAGAGAGAGAGAGAGAGAGAGAGAGAGAGATGGCGAAAAAGACAGAAAGATGATGAGAGTGATACAGAAAGATAGATGGAAGGAAAGATAAAAGACAGAGAATATAGGACGCTAACAATATACAATGAGAGAGAGAGGTTATTATTCAGTACAGATTGAGAATGTAGTTATTAAACTGAATACATATTGTAGAGAATGCTCATTTTCCACTGAATATGTCCCATTCTACTTTTGTAAATTTGTATTGAAATCATAAAGGTTTAGAAACATTTTATTACGTTATCAAAACGAACACTTCACATGGTCAATATTTTCTACTTCCTGTAGTCGTTTGCAATTTGATATCATTAAACGTATAAAAAACAGGAACAAGAGGAGAGGGGACAGAGAGATGGAGAGAGAAATGAACTTTAACTGAACATTTAGATTGGAAGACACAGAGATAATGCTGTTGACACAGAGACATAGATGACAGTCAGCTTCACTGTAGGAGAGAGGGAGGGAGAGAGAGGGAGATAGGGGAGGATAGAGCGAGAGAGAGAAAGGGAAGGTGGGAGAGAGAGGGGGAGGGAGAGAGAGAATCACGAGAGTCAGGATTGCGGGAACGAAGATACTACCGGGTGGAGAGTAACAACGAACTGGCGCCGGCTGCTAGGAAGCGCGGTGGAGAAATAGGGAGCGTAGATTGGTGATTGCTGGCAGTGTGTGTAAACAGAAGCACGTGGAGAAGTGGCAGCCGGCGCCCGCTAGGTGGCGGCAGTGGACGGAGTGACACACAGGCCCAATGCTGTTGACACAGAGACATCGATGACAGTCAGCTTCACTGTAGGAGAGAGGGAGGGAGAGGGAGGGAGGGGGGAAGAGGGAAGGTGGGAGAGAGAGGAGGGAGAGGGAAAGGGAGGGGAAAGAGAGACGGTGGGAGAAATAGAGAGAAAAAGGGAGGGGAAAGAGGTGAAGAGAGAGTAGAGACACTGAGAGGGAAGGAGAGATGGAGGGAGAGATTGAGAGGAGGGGAAGAGAATGAGGGAAGGAGGGGGAGAGAGCGAAGGAGAGTAAGGAGAATGTACCTATTCAACTGAATACATATTGTACTGAGAATGTACTTATTTTACTGAATACATATTGTACAGAATGTACCTATTCAACTGAATACATATTGTAGAGAATGTACCTATTCTACTGAATACATATTGTACTGAGAAGGTACCTATTCTACTGAATACAAAAGGTAATAAAGGTTTAATAGAAGAGTTCTCAACAGCTTTATTCTTTGTCATTCATTGGTTGCTATAACTATATAAGCCTAATTATAAAGGGTAATGAAGGTTTAATAGAAGAGTTCTGAACAGCTTTATTCTTTATTATTCGCTGGTTCCTATAACTATATAAGCATATAAAGGGTAATGAAGGTTTAATAGAAGAGTTCTCAACAGCTTTATTCTTTGTCATTCATTGGTTGCTATAACTATATAAGCCTATAAAGGGTAATGAAGGTTTAATAGCGCACCGCGGTGATGTTAGTTGGACGATGTTGTCTTCAAAACCAAATAGGTGGTTGAAATAGATTTGGTTCAGATTAGTCTTGGTGTAAAGACCGGACATTGGACAATATTTCACACTATTAGATCGCTGATAACGATATTCGTGTTGAAAATCCCTCCGATTCTTCACTGACACGGACGTGGCGCGACAGTTTATGCCGCAGAATGCCTGCAGAAGAGCGCGTCCATGAGTCCATCCGAGCTGCTGAAGGAACGCGGAAGGCGCGGGCACGCTACCGCCGTGTTGTTCCCGCGGCTGGTCTCTTCTCATTGGTTGGCCACATCCACACTACCTGTGCTGTGTGAGGTTCAGAGGCTGACTCCTGATACTGCCTCATGAGCAGCATCAATGTGATGTACTGGCGGCTCAGACCGCCACAAAAGACAACTAAACACTGGTTCACTTGAGGAGAAGCATTTAGCATTTAACACAAGTTATTGTTACTTATACCACCTTCACCACCAAGAGACTTATTACACTCATCTATTCTCATATCCTATTATTTCTCCTAATAAACACTATGATGAACTATACAATATGAAGATCGGACCCTATTTAATCACCCATGTAAAAAAGCACTGCTCTTTAAAAACAGTCAGCTAAACCATGGGCTTCATAAGTTCAGTTAGCTTGTTGCTTTTAGCGGGGGGGTGTACAAAGGTGCGGGAACAAAGCTGAAGCTTGATTGACTTTATTAATGAGCGAGTTGAGAGCGGCGCGTGCGATCGTTTGATTGGACCACAGGATCCAGTGAGAGACAGGTGGGACGGTCTCTGGCTCGAGCCAAACGGAGGAGACGGTTGTACAGCTTGTGTCGGGTTTCAAACCCATCCCGTGTTCCCCTTCCGCGCACATTGGTTCACGAGTACAACGCGGGTGAAATGACGTGATTGGCTGGAAAACAAGTTTCCCATGATTCCCACAACGTGGCCGGGCATGTGCGAGAGCACGGAGAGCAGCAGTCCCAGACGTCCATTCCAAACAGCGATCTGGTGACAACACGCCCTTGTCACTAAGGCCAATAAGCTGCAGCGGTTTCCTTCACATCGACACAGATCACATGTTGACAATAAGCCGCCCTTGCTGCTTGTGGGACTTTACAAAGAGGCGTTCCCTCCCACCTAGACGCGGCTCGCGCGTGGGCGGAGCTATGTGTAGCCCCACCCACCGGTTCAATAGGTTTGTAGAGGGGCGGGGTCAGTCAGTCAGTCAGTCAGTCTCTCTGCATGGAGAGCAGTAGTACCAGACGTAGGCTTATATAGTTATGGGAACCAACGAATGATAAAGAATGAAGCTGTTGAGAACTCTTCTATTAAACCTTCAATACCCTTTATAATTAGGCTTATATAGTTATAGGAACCAACGAATAATAAAGAATAAAGCTGTTGAGAACTCTTCTATTAAACCTTCATTACCCTTTATAATTAGGCTTATATAGTTATAGGAACCAACGAATAATAAAGAATAAAGCTGTTGAGAACTCTTCTATTAAACCTTCATTACCCTTTATAATTAGGCTTATATAGTTATGGATGTTGGATATGAAACGCACCACACACCATGGCCTTATCCTACAAGTGTCCGAGAAGCTTCATGAACCTTCTCGGACCCCAACAATAACTGCTCCCCAGATGGAGCTGACGTTGTGACGTCACGGGGCCTCCGAAAGGGCCCATAGACATCCCGGAAAGAACCGGACCGGAGTTCAGAGCAGCGTGGAACGGGTTTCTTTCTGCATTATGTGATTATTCTAGTAACGTTGACTAAAGAGGATAGGTTACTAAGTTTAAGATCATAGAAGACATACTAAGACGGAACAAGATAAGTGTTTCTATTGGTAATGATAACAATTGTAGATAATATAATTATATAGAATAATGAGCACTGTCAATAACCTCTTATTTATAACAGCATACTTTTATATATAACAAGTCTATTTTTAAAGTAATAATAACTCAAGCAGAAGTAAAAGTAGTCATCAGATAATGACTTGAGGAAGAGTAAGAAAGTATCTAGTGAAAAGACTACTCAAGTACTGAGTTACTTCATACCAAATGATTTATTGTTGTAATATAGACAAGAGCAAGATTAATGTAAATATAAACTTATTACATTGTATATGTTTGTCAAATAGACATTAACAATGTCTAACAAGGGATAGCATGTATCGCTTTAAATAAAACCATACACAATAACACATCAAATCTTTACAAAATAATATGAATGAAGGGAAATACAGCCTCTCTCTCTCTCGCTCTCTCTCTCTCTCTCTCTCTCTCTCTCTCTCTCTCTCTCTCTCACTAGAATAAAAGCAAATTGTTTGCTAAAAAGCAAAAAAACAAAACAAAAAAAAGAAGTAAAAAGCAAAAAAAATAAAAGGATGTTACATTAAAACTAAAAAAAAGTTACTGAAGTAAATTAAAGAGTAAATATAATCTCTTCATGTATTCATGTGTGTGTACTATGTGTGTGCACTGACTTTGTGTGTGTGTACTGTGTGTGTACTATGCATGTACTGTTTATGAGTATTTGTGTGTGTGTACTATGTGTGTGTGTATGTGTGTTCTGTGTGTGTGTACTATTTGTGTGTGTACTGTGTGTGTGTCCTATGTGTACGTGTGTGTGTATGTATGTGTGTACACTACTGTGTACTGTACGCCCGACTGCCCGCGTGTGCGCTTTTTTTTCTACAACCGACACAGAGACACTGAGGCACCATTCATCCAGAACCCAAACCCAGGGAGGAGGTCCTCCTGGGTGAAGGTGGACTGGAAGGTGTGGATGTGTGTCAGTGTGTCTGAGGACCCTCCTACATCTGGGGACACTCTGTAGAAGGACAGAGTGCCAGCAGGCCGGTCCAGATACACTCCTACTCTGTTAGAGTCAGGGGGGGGGAGACGTATGACTGTTCTACTACCGTTGTACCAGGCATAGTAAACACCATCATGACAATTAAGACTCCAGGACTTGTTGTTCCCTCCGAGCATGCTGTCAGCACCCCATCCTCTCCTTGTGATTCCTCTGTATGTCACTCCTATAACAACACCTCCTTCCCACTCTACCTCCCAGTAACAGTGGCCAGTCAGACCCTCTCTACACAACACCTGGGTATAGGAGTCAAATCTCTCTGGGTGATCAGGATACGACTGCTCCTCTCTAACCAGCGTCACATTTCTGTTGTCCTCAGACAGAGAGAGTCGTCTGTTCGCTGTGTTTGGGTCCAGTGTGAGTTCACAGGCATCTGACAGGAGAACAAGACATGATTAGCTGCTGAACCATTCTTCATCATCATCTTCATCACTAGTACTGTTCTTTTGCATACTACCTTTTAATTCTCTTTCAGAAACATTTTGGTCACTTTCTACTCTTCAAACATTAACATAGAAAGACAAAAACAAAATCTTATGATAGGTACTATAGTGGAATCATATGCTATAGATTTTCTAAGCAATAGTACATGTAGTTTTTAAGATAATTAAAGTTAAAATTGATTGATGTGTGTGTGAGTGGCTGTCCCAGTCAAAACATTGAAACCAAGGAAAATGTATACACTGCATATACTCCCTCAATATTTACACTACATACACATATTATACATCAATGTTCAGCATGATGAGTTAATTACTCATAGGAAATATCTAAGCAATACTTGTAATACCTTTCAAGATATTAAACTGTTAGATTTCCCAATACACATACATTGCACTCAACCTTCAAAGGGACACCTGTGTGAACAACAGACTGAACAAGCTGAGCTCACATACAGGCTGGAAATTAACTGTTGGAGCCATAGAACTGGTTCATACATACTATATATACATAGACATGTACTCATACATACACGTACATACTGTATATACATAGACATGTACTCATACATACTATATATACATAGACATTGTGGTAAGGAGGGGCGTGGTTTAGCGCCGGCTGCAGTCAGAAGGGGCGGAGCGGCTCAATTGGGGCCACAGACGCAGCTGTAGGGAATGAGCGCAATTAGATAACTATTAAATACTGACGTGTATTGTGCTCTGCCCACAGTGAGGTCGGGTCCCAAAGCGTGGATGACCGACAGTATCAGCCAAGAAGGCTCAGCCAGTACGTGTTCCCAACGGTGGACAAGCGTGATTTTGATTTCAATTTTTGTGAGAAGCAATAAAGAAACACGTTTTGCTCTCGGACTTCTGTGATCGTGTGTTCTTACCCTGGGCGGTAGCCGAGAGATTGCTACAGTGGTGCCTGAACAGGGACCTAGGTCCTTTTGTTTTGCGTTTTTTTTTCTCCTCTTTTTCTTTTTTCACTTTCGCTTCCGTTGTCGGGGGATGGATGGTCAAGTTCCTGAGCCACCATTGGCCCAGGCACTGCGGCGGATTGCCGAGACCCAGGAGGGGCTCATCCTAGCCCACCGCCAACAGACCCAGGCGTTGGTGGAGATTACGGCTCAGCACGCCGAGGAACGGGCGATGTTCCTACGGCTGGTGCGGCCGGAACCGGCAGACCGGCAGGACGAAGGAGGAGTGGTGGCACGACCTCAAATCCCGCTGCCAAAGATGTCTCCACAGGACGATGTGGAGGCATACTTAGAGGTGTTCGAGGGAACGGCGGGGGCGTGTGGCTGGCCGGAGGCCGAGTGGGCGCTCCGACTGCTGCCACTCTTGACCGGAGCAGCCCTGACCGCAGCCCATGCGCTGCCGGCCACTGCCCGCGGGGACTATGCCACAGTAAAGCGGGGCCTGCTAGACCGCCTGGGCCTGCCGCCGGAGGGTCATCGCCGTCGCTTTAAAGAGTTGAGGATGGTGGACGTGGGCCGGCCCTTCGCCTATGCGCACCAGTTGGTGGACGCCGCGGCTCGGTGGCTGCGGCCGGAGGACCGCACTAGCCGACAGGTGGTGGAGCAGGTGGCGCTGGACCGCTTCGTAGAGGGCCTACCCCCAGCCACGGCCGAGTGGGTCCAGTGCCACCGACCTGCGGACCTGGAGGCCGCCATCACCCTGGCGGAGGATCATCTGGCGCTGCCCCGTCTGAATCAGGGTGGGGCAAGGGAGGTCCCCGCGGCGCCGGTCCGCCCGGTTTCCCGACCACGGAGACCGCTGGAGGCCTCGTGGCGCCCAAACCCCGCTCGCAACGACAACCCCCATAACCCCACACCAGTTCCCCATCCTAGGACCAACCCACCGGGTTGGCACCGGTCCCCTCCGGGCCCGGCCTCCGCCTCTGGGGGCCCTAACCCGCAGAGAGCTCCTCAGCCGGCGAGACAGGAGTGTTGGCGGTGCGGACAGCCTGGACACCTCCAGTGGGACTGCCCCCAGATGGAGGTGGGGCAGGGGGTCCGGGTGGCTGCACCGCCGGCCTATTCTCCCGATCCGGAGGATAAGTACTGCATACCGGTAAGGATGCGAGGGAGTATCTACCAAGCCTTGCTGGATTCAGGGAGCGAGCAAACCCTGATCCACCAAGGCTTGGTTCAACCAGAGGCACTGGGAGAGGCATCGTGGGTGAATATAAGGTGTATTCATGGGGACGTGCACAAGTATCCAGTCGTGACTGTGGAAATTCGCTACGGCGGGGAAAAGCATAAAGTTAAGGCTGCGGTTAGCTCCCGCCTGTCGCGTCCCCTACTATTAGGCACGGATTGGCTGGGCTTCGGTAGGTTAGTGAGGGAACAGGGGACGCGGCCCCGACGGGAAGGGACATGCGTGATGTGCTCCGTTCTCAGTGGTGACGCGAGCTCTCCCGAGGTCGGAGGGGGGGAGGAGCCTCAGGAGGGGACGCCGGTAATCCGGGTGTTCCCCCCGATGGACGACTTTCCCCTCGAACAGTCCAGGGACGATACATTGCGCTTCGCCTTCGACGGTGTACTCTCCATTGACGGCCAGAAGGTGTCACCCGAGACCGTGTTAGCACATCCCTATTTTGCGATGGTTAGGGACAGGCTTTATCGAGTGAGTCGGGACACTCAGTCAGGGGAAGAAGTGAGTCAGTTGCTCATCCCGCAAAGCCGCCGGGAAATGGTTTTCCATTGTGTTTTTTTTTTACATCACAGCCCGATGGCAAGTCACTTAGGCTGTGATAAAACACGGAACCGGCTTATGGCCCGCTTCTATTGGCCGGGCATTCACGGGGATGTACGTCGGTGGTGTGCATCCTGCCGCGAGTGTCAGCTAAGCAGCCCCCCGGCCGTCCCAAAAGCGCCATTGCGCCCTCTACCATTGATTGAGATCCCCTTCGAAAGAATTGGTATGGATCTCATCGGGCCATTAGACCGTAGCGCACGGGGACATCGATTTGCATTGGTCATTGTGGACTATGCAACCCGATATCCCGAAGCAGTGCCCTTGCGCTCTATCTCCGCGAAGAGCGTAGCGCAGGCGCTGTTTCACTTAATCTCCCGAGTCGGAATCCCGAAAGAGATTCTGACTGATCAGGGCACTACGTTTATGTCACGCACACTCCGGGAGTTGTATGGGTTACTGGGAATAAAAGCGATCCGAACCAGCGTGTACCATCCCCAGACAGATGGCCTGGTGGAAAGGTTTAACAAGACGTTAAAGTCCATGCTGCGTAAGTTCGTACACGAAGATAGTCAGAATTGGGATAAATGGCTCGACCCTCTGTTATTCGCAGTTCGGGAGGTGCCCCAGGCCTCCACGGGGTTTTCCCCCTTTGAGTTGTTGTTCGGTAGGCGGCCGAGGGGCGTGTTGGACCTACTTAAAGAAAACTGGGAAGAGGGTCCAAGCGCCAGCAAGAATGAAATTCAGTACGTGATGGACTTGAGGGCAAAACTCCATGCACTGGGACGGGTTTCACGGGAGAATTTGCTTCAGGCCCAGGAACGTCAGCGACTGCTGTATGACAGAGGGGCTCGGCTGAGACAATTTGCACCGGGAGATAAAGTACTTGTATTGCTCCCAACTTCCAGCTCGAAATTGCTCGCTAAGTGGCAAGGACCCTTTGTGGTCACACGGCGAATTGGGGATGTTGACTATGAGGTTGAACGTTCCGACAGGGGGGGGATCGCGGCAGATCTACCACCTCAACCTACTGAAAGGTTGGAAGGAGGCGCGGTCGGTGGCTATGGTAACCTCGGTGGCCCGGGAGGACGAGTTCGGTCCGGAGGTGACCGGACCGGGTCAGCCGTCCCGGGTCCCCTGCGATGGGTCACTGGAGTCGCACCAGAGGGCCGAGGTCGCCGAGCTGCAACACCGGTTTGCGGACGTTTTCTCCCCCCGGCCGGGACGCACGACGCTCATTGACCACTGCATCGAAACTTCCCCCGGCGTGACGGTTAGGTCGCGCCCGTATAGGTTGCCGGAGCACAAGCGGAAGGTGGTTCAGGCGGAATTAGAGGCTATGCTGGAGATGGGGGTAATAGAAGAGTCGCACAGCGGATGGTCCAGTCCGATTGTACTGGTACGGAAGTCTGATGGGTCCATCCGGTTCTGTGTCGACTACCGCAAGGTGAATAGTGTGTCAAAATTTGATGCGTATCCCATGCCTCGGGTCGACGAACTCCTGGATCGGCTAGGCACTGCTCGTTTTTTTTCGACACTGGATTTAACCAAGGGCTACTGGCAGATTCCCTTGTCTCCAGAGTCTAAGGAAAAATCGGCCTTCTCCACTCCGTACGGTTTGTTCCAGTTTAAGGTGCTTCCCTTTGGGTTGTTCGGAGCCCCGGCCACATTCCAGCGTCTCATGGACAGGGTGCTGCGGCCGCACGCTGCATATGCGGCTGCTTACATAGATGATGTCATCATTCATAGTGACACATGGCAGCAGCATATGCAGCGGGTGGCGGCGGTGCTCGAGTCACTGAGGCGAGCGGGGCTCACGGCCAACCCAGGGAAGTGCATGATTGGTCGGAGGGAGGTACGGTATTTGGGGTACCGCTTGGGTGGTGGGCAGGTGCGCCCGCAAATAGAGAAAACTGAGGCGGTCGCGGCCTGCCCGCGACCAGAGACCAAAAAACAGGTGAGGGCGTTCCTGGGGCTGGCGGGGTAATACAGGAGGTTCATTCCCGCCTTCTCGGAACTGACCAGCCCCCTGACCGACCTCACCCGAAAGGGTGCCTCAGATCCGGTCCAGTGGACCGAGCAGTGCCAGGCGTCGTTTGAGAGGGTTAAAAAGGCTCTCTGCGGGGAGCCGCTCTTGCTCACGCCTAACTTTAATCTCCCTTTTGTGTTGCAGACGGACGCGTCGAACAGGGGGCTGGGAGCCGTGTTGTCCCAGGAGGTGGAGGGCGTGGACCGCCCGGTGCTGTACCTCAGCCGTAAGTTGTCGGACCGGGAGGGACGGTACAGCACCGTGGAGAAGGAGTGTCTAGCGATCAAGTGGGCGGTCGACGCCCTGCGCTACTACCTCCTGGGACGCTCGTTCACCCTCTGTTCGGACCACGCCCCCCTGCAATGGCTCCACCGCATGAAGGACACCAACCCACGGATCACGCGGTGGTACCTGGCCTTACAGCCATTTCACTTCCGGGTGGTCCATAGGCCGGGGGCGCAGATGGTGGTGGCGGACTTCCTCTCCCGACTGCCTGAACTGGGGGGGGGGGGGGGGGGGGGGGGAGTTGGCTGTCGGCCGGACGGCTCCCCGGCGTAAGTGGGGCGGTGGGGATATGTGGTAAGGAGGGGCGTGGTTTAGCGCCGGCTGCAGTCAGAAGGGGCGGAGCGGCTCAATTGGGGCCACAGACGCAGCTGTAGGGAATGAGCGCAATTAGATAACTATTAAATACTGACGTGTATTGTGCTCTGCCCACAGTGAGGTCGGGTCCCAAAGCGTGGATGACCGACAGTATCAGCCAAGAAGGCTCAGCCAGTACGTGTTCCCAACGGTGGACAAGCGTGATTTTGATTTCAATTTTTGTGAGAAGCAATAAAGAAACACGTTTTGCTCTCAGACTTCTGTGATCGTGTGTTCTTACCCTG
This sequence comes from Lota lota, assembly GCA_026745465.1. Lineage (NCBI taxonomy): Eukaryota > Metazoa > Chordata > Actinopteri > Gadiformes > Lotidae > Lota > Lota lota. The sequence continues at coordinate 49,397 of JACYXH010000749.1, forward strand.
GGCGGTAGCCGAGAGATTGCTACAGACATGTACTCATACATACACGTACATACTATATATACATAGACATGTACTCATACATACACGTACATACTATATATACATAGACATGTACTCATACATACACCTACATACTAGACATATATAAACACAGGGAAACATAGCTACACATACGTATACACAAGTACACATCTGAATGAACGGAAGTCACCTCCTGTTGTGTGGATGGACTTTCCATCTCAATAGTTAGTGTGTGTTGTGATGAATCAAACTAAACACTTACACTTCTTTAGAGCTGGTTTCAGCCTCCACACTCCACCGTGCTCCACCCTGGGGGGGAAACAAAGTGAGAGCAGCATGTTGAAACATTCACCTTCATCATCTGATGTCTCATCACTTTCTACACAACATGCGTTCCAGCTGTGTTTTCAAACCACTTCATCTAGCAGCTGGTTAACTCCTTGTAGGAGACATTGTCCCTGAGTGGTGAGCTGTCCTCTCCATACCTGAGAGTGTCCAGTCTCCAGCGTGGATCCTCCAGTCCAGCAGAGAGCAGCGTAACTCCTGAGTCTCCTGGGTGATTGTAGCTCAGGTCCAGCTCTCTCAGATGGGAGGGGTTGGAGCTCAGAGCTGAGGCCAGAGAAGCACAGCCTTTCTTTGTGACCAGGCAGCCAGACAACCTGCACACACACACTTTATTCTTCCTTCACTCTGATGTGAAACAGGATCTTAAACAAATGCTCCTTTCTCAATAGCTACAACTCAAATGAGATATTGTTCTGTTAGAGTCAGGAGAAGTCCGCTGTGTTTGGTACGCTAAGACCGTTTCTTCACAAGTTCTAACATTGTGTAGAACCAGGGAGTGTTTTGTCAGCAGGGAAAAGAGCAACAGAAATGCATTGGACATGAGCAGCACTTACACCAAACTAATGTGATGTTAATAAAGGACATCTTTAATGTTCCATATGAATCACTATACCACGGCTAGTGATGTTCTAGTGGTGAGGTGTGCATTATATTCAGATCACAGCACGGCTAGAGCCTCATCACCATGTCTACACTAATGACAACTCCTCAGCTCACATCAGCTGGCCAGAGTTACATAACATATAACATACATAACATACTAGCAGTTAACAGGACAGCAACCCCTAACCCTCACATCAGCTGTCCAGAGTTACATAACATATAACATACATAACATACTAGCAGTTAACAGGACAGCAACCCCTAACCCTAACCCTCACATCAGCTGGCCAGCGTTACATAACATAACATACATAACATACTAGCAGTTAACAGGACAGCAACCCCTAACCCTAACCCTCACATCAGCTGGCCAGAGTTACATAACATATAACATACATAACATACTAGCAGTTAACAGGACAGTAACCCCTAACCCTAACCCTCACATCAGCTGGCCAGAGTTACATAACATATAACATACATAACATACTAGCAGTTAACAGGTCAGCAACCCCTAACCCTAACCCTCACATCAGCTGGCCAGAGTTACATAACATATAACATACATAACAGACTAGCAGTTAACAGTTAACAGTTGACACGGTGAACCTAGCTTCTAGATGAATAATGATGCTGCATCGTGTCGGGGGATCTTAGTCTCGTGTCGTGTGTTCTTTTTCCATAACAGCCCACCTAGTCGTGGATCATCCCTTACATATTAAACAAGCCCAAAGACACAGTTTGAAGAAGAGGCTGATAACTGACCTGAGAGTTTCCAGTGTACAGTGTGGACTCCCCAGTCCAGCAGAGAGCAGCTTCACTCCTGAATCCTGCAGATCATTGGTACTCAGGTCCAGCTCTCTCAGACTAGAGGAGTTGGAGCTGAGAACTGAGGCCAGAGCTTCACAGCATCTCTCTGACAGATGACAGCCATTCAGCCTTCACATAAAATAAACACAACATGTTACTGTGTTCAAAAGGACTTAAAGATCAGTCATATCGTCCACTCACAAAGATATGTCTATGTCGTGTAGCAATCTGTGATCACGCAATTCTCGAGCAGTTCACACAGGCCCATTATAAATGAGGTTTGACTCCCCAGCATGCACTCGCTCTCGCATGGGAAGCCGAACGGCAATGACACAGCTCACCACTACATAGACACAGCCCACCACCGCATAGACACAGCCCACCACCACACAGACCACCACCACACAGACACAGCCCACCACCGCATAGACACAGCCCACCATACAGACACAGCCCACCATACAGACACAGCCCACCACCGCATAGACACAGCCCACCACCGCATAGACACAGCCCACCACCGCATAGACACAGCCCACCACCGCATAGACACAGCCCACCACCGCATAGACACAGCCCACCACCGCATAGACACAGCCCACCACCGCATAGACACAGCCCACCACCGCATAGACACAGCCCACCACCACATAGAAAGGCACTTCCAAACCTGTTGACCATTTCCCACAAGAGAGAAACAGAGCATCAATCACAAACCGACACGACAAGCTGGAAGATCCGACGTGCGCCAAAGTCAAAATCAGAGACACTCGGCACAAAATGAGGAAGTGTGTTAAAGAGCCAGTGAACCCAAAACCTTTTCTTTTGGTTTTAAACATGGTATTATGTCTTTTATGATCGACAGCATGGTAATTTATGCCGTTTTATCAGTTACTAAAATAACACTGATAATAAAAAAGTTGAAATACTATGTTTTTGCCATTCTCCCCAAAATACGATGTTTTGATTCTCCCGACGTGTGTTGTCTTTCTACTACGTGAGGTGGCGCTCCGTGGCTCGTCTGGTGTGTGACCCGCTTTAAATTGAAGCTCTGCTGTAACCCAGTGGATCCCAAAGACACAGACCTTCTCCACACAGCCCGTATGTGATATTTAGGCTAGCAGATAGAGTGGATTGCCCTGTGGCCAATTAAGTTAATCTAAAGATAATGTGCATATTCTCTACGACCAATCGGTCACACACACGTCAAATGTCAAATGTCTTCTGATATGGAACTTGTTATGTAACTGTTTATTGAGTCAAACTGACCTGAGGGTTTCCAGTGCACAGTGTGGACTCCTCAGTCCAGCAGAGAGCAGCTTCACTCCTGAATCCTTCAGATCATTGGTACTCAGGTCCAGCTCTCTCAGACTAGAGGAGTTGGAGCTGAGAACTGAGGCCAGAGCTTCACAGCATCTCTCTGACAGATGACAGCCATTCAGCCTTCACACAAAATAAACACAACATGTTAGGAACTGTGATTAAATGTTTTATGAGAATTAAAACAAAGTATTTTTACATACATGAAACTAATATAAATGATGTTAATAAACTGGATATTTGAATATTAAGAGTTTGAGATTTTACTAAACACAACATATCGTTATACTTCCCTAAAAATACAGTTTTATGAAGAGGCTGTAATTACATTTTAATAAACAACTCTAAAGTCCACCATACTGTCTGACTACATGATAATGAGTGGAATAAGAATGTAATACAATGTACACCTTGTAGCATATCACACCGAAAGATGGTCTGACACCTGAACTGATGATTTCAGATTTAATAGAACTCCCAAAACCAACGTAAGAGCTGGTTACAAAACAACAACAACATATAAGCTACCTTAATTACCACACTACCCATCGTAAGAGCTGGTTAGAAAACAATAATATATAAGCTACCTTAATTACCACACAACCCATCGTAAGAGCTGGTTACAAAACACAAATCAACAATATATCAGCTACCTTAATTACCATACAAACCAACGTAAGAGCCGGTTACAAAACACAAAACAATATATAAAGCTACGTTAATTACCATACAACCCAACGTAAGAGCTGGTTAGAAAACACAAAACAACAATATATAAGCTCACTTTATTACCATACAAACCAACATAAGAGCTGGTTACAAAACAACAATATATAAGTTACCTTAATTACCACACAAACCAACATCAGAGCTGGTTACAAAACACAAAACAACAATATATAAGCTACCTTAATCACCACACAAACCAACATAAGAGCTGGTTACAAAACACAAATCAACAATATATAAGCTACCTTAATTACCACACAAACCAACATAAGAGCTGGTTTCAAAACACAAAACAACAATATATAAGCTACCTTAATCACCACACAAACCAACGTAAGAGCTGGTTACAAAACACAAAACAACAATATATAAGATACCTTAATTACCATACAAACCAACGTAAGAGCTGGTTACAAAACACAAATCAACAATATATAAGCTACCTTAATTGCCATACAAACCAACATAAGAACTGGTTATAAAACACAAAACCACAATATATAAGCTACCTTAATTACCACACAACTCAACGTAAGAGCTGGTTACAAAACACAAAACAACAATATATAAGCTACCTTAATTAGCATACAGTTTCAGAGCATTAGCATAACCCAGCACTAACGTTAGCTCAATTAAACAAACCGTAAGGAAGAGTTATTATAGTTCAAACTACTTTCAGACACAAACCACATGTTAACATTACAGTATTACAACAAATACTAAGCTTGTGCCTCTTCGGGGGGTGAATATACATGAAATAATTCACTGTTTGACTTTTCATTTGACCGTTTTTCCTCTCTACTAAAGAGTGGTTAAGTATCCGCGATTCGCTTTCAAAATAAAAGCCCCTCTAACCAGAACAGGAAAAAATACACTAAAGGCATAAAACAGGTAGAAATCCATAATGAAGAAACACACATGACGGTTCAACAGGGCTTTCTGTTATCTAGGGCTCAAACATAATTGGGTTATTTACACACCTAAACTCATCCTAACAATCTGTAAAAATGTGCTACGCGGAGTTGTTGAATACTCGATTCTGATTGGTCTTTCGCAGCAATCTTTGGTCCGTTATTTCTGTGTAACAAATGGTTGCTGTGGACGCGATTCCCAACCGTAGAATCGAACGATCATTCTTGTTTTATTTTAAGAGTAAGTAATATCCTCTTTTTTAAATCAATAAAATAATGTAGTGATTTAAATGTATTTTGCGTCAGGGTCCTGTATCACCCTGTTGGGTTATTTTCACAATAATGACCGGCTAGCTGTACATTATCCCTTAAATAACATTCCCCTTATACTTTCATGTCAACACACGAATATGTTGCATTATTCCTATGAAAGAATATATTCATGCCTATTAACTTTATGGATGTGAATCTGTTCACTGTCCTCTGATATGGAACCTTGTGGTGTAAGTGTTTATTGAGTCAAACTGACCTGAGAGTTTCCAGTGTACAGTGTGGACTCCCCAGTCCAGCAGAGAGCAGCTTCACTCCTGAATCCTGCACATCATTGGTACTCAGGTCCAGCTCTCTCAGACTAGAGGCGTTGGAGCTGAGAACTGAGGCCAGAGCTTTACAGCATTCCTCTGACAGATCACAGTCATTCAGCCTTCAGAAAAAATAAACAGGAACTTGTTATTAACAAGTAGGAAGTTAATGTTACTTAATCAAATGTAAAATGTCGAATATGTAGTTGTTTAGTTGTCTTTGAAAAGTGCTCTGAGAATATTAAGATATTTTTTATATTCTAGTATTATGTATATTGTGTTGTATGTATTGTCATTAGGGCTATAGATATTTTATTTTATTTTTTTACTTATTAGTGCACAATTTGGTGTGATTAATCGCCATTTTTCAATTTTTTTCCTCTCAAGAGTGAAGTTTGTAAAAATATATATTTAAAGTAAGATTAATGAAATTATTGTATAATCAACACAAATGAAGTATTTTTAATGCAATTATTATTGTTTAATAGCATCTTTTTTTACTTTCAACACAGATTCAATAATACAGATTATCCCCTGTGATTATGGGAGATTCACTGGGGTTTAAAGAAAGTATAAGCAGTATAGGCCTACATTCCGAGGGACATTCATGTGTCACTCATTTACACCATCTGCCGCCCCTGAGATGAACCTCTGTTCCTTAGCTGAATCCAAGTTGGCCCCTAAAAAGCTGTAAACCTCTCTATACCTGGCTCACGTCATCCTGAGAGGAAGAGAAGGGGAGGGCTTTATGATATAAAGAATGGAGCCCCCTTCAGTCTCTCTCTCACTTTACTTATACTGACTTGTGTTAAGGTTACCTAGTTAATACTACAGTCAAACACTGCCAGCTTTATGAATGTAATCCACAATCACATACAGTGGAATTGTTTTCAATTGTTTGAATGTCTGTGTAGAAGTGATGTCATTGTGCTCATGAATGTCACATCTTTGTTAACCCATATATCTGGTATAGGGATTTGTTTTCTTTGATTATACGTGGTTACTTTACTCAAGATTGTGTTTGTCACACATGTAAACTACCTCAAGCCAGTGATTGTTGACAGACAATTTTAATCTCATAAGCACATGGGGTTTATTTTGTCTGTTTTAAATCAGCCTAATTAATAAGGTGATTAATGGATTTTAATCACGTAGTACTATATCACTGCTCTACATATGATTACACATGAACTGTGAAGTTCAAACTTCGGCTTTCTCGATCTCTCTTAGTTTGTTAAATTGTTGGGTTGTATCCACCACATGATCTACAGATTTCCAATTAAACAATCAAGGCCATAAACATTTGCTTGAAAGTCATATTTATTAATGCACTACGAGAAATAAGAGCAAACCCCAGGCCTATATGTTTAATTGCTGGTTTAATTTCACGAACACGCAGCCAGCGACGCACGCAAATAAATGTGCGTCTATTCACGTATTTGCATTGTCTTTGTATGTAATTGCGCCAGGCAAAAAATTTGCTTCGATTTTGGTGTTAACTAATATATTTTGGTTTTAACTAATAATAGTCTAATATTACTTTAGAGTAATATTAAATCGTTTTCACTCCATAGAACAATTCAGCTTCCTCATTTACATTCAGCCAGTTCCTGGCACACAATATACGTTTTTTTTACACGTGTGACCACACACCTAACAATAGATAAAGAAAAGTTTACTTGTTTAGGTCTTTAAGTGTGTGGAAGGTAGCAATTTATCAAAACCGGAGTTCTCCCGAAATGCAATCGCAATCTCGCAATAATTAACATGACACTAGTGTACATAAACACGGCGGACGGGGGACCATGCTTTGATAGTTATGCTAGCTTTTGCAAGCTTATTTTTTTTCTGAACATCCGTAAGAAAAAAATAATAATTATGGACGAGATCATGGAAACGGCTTGAAATGGACTGTACATGTTGCACCGTGAGTTGGACTCGGAAACCTATCCGAGTATCGCTTTTGCGAAAGGGTTTTGGCTTCTATTGTGATTACTAGTCAGCGTGGCTCCCAATTGGCTATCGTTTTTCCCACGTGACTTGCCCCTACACTGTGTCCTCGGCTGTCCTCGTGGTTCCTCCCCACTACAGGATATCAGCCATTTAAACTCTGTGCTTGTCTTTTTCCATCGTAACCCAGGAAGGCTAATGGCTCAGATGCTACAGGAAGGAAACAAGACACAGCTGCCACAGGAAGTTAACAAAACGCAGACGTTAAAATGTAAAACATGGTTTACGTGTTAAAGATTTCTAAATGAACGTGTTCATTTTGACAGCACTTATTGTTATACAGGTTATTAGTGAACCTACAGGGATGTGTACTATATAATTATTACTTCTTTATTCTAGTTTTTTGCATAACGTTTTGCGTGTCTTGGAATAAATGTTAAGTGAACCTACAGATATGTTTTGTCTAACTTTTATATTCTAGTATTATATATATTGTGTTATGTGTATTGTAATACATGTTATTAGTAACCCTACAGAGATGTTTGGTATATTTTATGTTGTGTGTATTGTAAAACATTAGTACACCTACAGATATTTTGTATATTTTAATTTATATTCTAGTTTTATGTATATTGTGTTACATTTTGTATATACATGTTATAAGTGAACCTACAGAAATGTATTGTATATTATAACTTATATTCTAGTATTATGTATATTGTGTTGTGTATTGTATTACAAGTTATTAGTACACCTAATGAGATGTTATGTATGTTATTCTAAATCCTAGTATTAGGTATATTGTATTGTGTGCATTGAAATACATGTTATTAGTACACCTACAGAGATGTTTTGTATATTGTTATAACTTTTATATTCTAGTATTATCTACATTGTGTTGTGTGTTTTGTAATACATGTCATTAGTGCACTTACAGAGATGTTTTGGAGGCTTTGACCACTGGCAGCAGCCTCAGAAGACCCTCCTCTGAAGCAGAGAATTTCTTCAGGTCAAACACGTCCAGCTCCTCTTCTGATGACAGTAAGATGAAGACCAGAGCTGACCACTGAGCAGGGGAGAGAGATTCTGTGGAGAGACTTCCTGATGTCAGGTACTGTTGGATCTCCTCCACTAGAGAACGGTCGTTCAGCTCATTCAGACAGTGGAACAGATTGATTCTTCTCTCTGGAGAGAGATCTCCACCTATCCTCTCCTTGATGTAAGACACTGTTCCCTTATTGGTAAGTGATCTATTTCCTGTCTGTCCCAGCAGACCACGTAGGAGAATCTGATTGGACTCCAGAGAGAGACCCAGGAGGAAGCGGAGGAACAAGTCCAGGTGTCCATTCTCACTCTGTAAGGCCTTGTCCACAGCACTCTGGTAGAGTTTGACCTTTCTTTCTTTTGTTTCTTTCTTTCTAACAAGACTAGACAACGGGGGTTTTGGTTTTCCTAAGAGCAGATTGACACCAGTGTCGATGAAGGACAGAAAGACATACAGAGCAGCCAGAAACTCCTGGATGCTTAAATGGACAAAGCAGAACACCTTGTCCTGGTACAGCCCACACTCCTCTTTAAAGATCTGGGTGAACACTCCTGAGTACACTGAGGCTGCTCTGATATCGATGCCACACTCTGCCAGGTCTGCCTCGTAGAAGATCAGGTTGCCTTTCTCCAGCTGGTTAAAAGCCAGTTTTCCCAGAGAAACAATGATCTCCCTGCTTTCTGAACTCCAGTGTGGATCTGTTTCAGCTCTCCCATGATACTTCATATCCCCCTGTATGGACTGAACCCTCAGGAAGTGGATGTACATCTGAGTCACAGTCTTGGGTTTCTCTTCTCCTGTCTGGGATGTTTTAAATAAGTCCTCCAGAACTGTAGCAGTGATCCAACAGAAGACTGGGATGTGACACATGATGTGGAGGCTTCGTGATTTCTTGACATGGGAGATGATTGTGCTGGCCAGCGTCTCCTCTCTGAATCTCTTCCTGAAGTACTCCTCCTTCTGTGGGTCGGTAAACCCTCTCACCTCTGTCACCATGTCAACACACTCAGCAGGGATCTGATTGGCTGCCGCAGGGCGTGTGGTTATCCAGATGCGAGCGGAGGGAAGCAGGTCGCCCCTGATGAGGTTTGTCAGCAGCACGTCCACCGAGGTTGGCTCTGTGACATCAGTCCAGACCGGGTTGTTCTGGAAGTCCAGAGGAAGTCGACACTCATCCAGACCATCCAAGATGAAGACAACTTGGAACTGGTCGTATCTGCAGATTCCTGGTTCTTTGATCTCACTAAAGAAGTGATGAAGAAGTTCCACCAAGCTAAACTCTTTCGCTTTCAGTAAATTCAGCTCTCTGAAAGTGAAGAGAAATGTGAAGTGTATGTCGTGGTTGGCTTTGCCTTCAGCCCAGTCCAGAGTGAACTTGTGTGTTAAGACGGTTTTACCAATGCCGGCCACTCCAGTTGTCATTATTGTTCTGATTGGTTGATCTTGTCCAGGTAAGGGTTTAAAGATGTCTTCACATTTGATTGGTGTTTCCACCTTGGCTGGTTTCCTGGAAGCTGTTTCAATCAGTCTGACCTCATGTTCCTTGTTGACCTCTCCACTGCCTCTCTCTGTGATGAAGATCTCTGTGTAGAAGTCATTCAGATCTGTTGGCTGTCCTGCTTTAGGGATTCCCTCAAACACACACCTGAAGTTTTTCTTCAAATGAGCCTTGATTTTATGTTGGCACTCAACAGCAACAGTTTCTAAATGACAAAACAACAGAAGACATCAGTTAGTGGATGGTGACATCAGTGGAAACATGTCAATATTTTTATTATTACAATATAATATTACAATATTTGCATCTCTTCCACTGAGTTATTCTGCAGTTGATCCGCAGTGTAATGTTTAACATTATTTAACCTGATACCCCACAATAACCGTACATATCTGGATCAAACCATTTAACATGATACCTCACAATAGCCCTACATATCTGCAGAAAAAGACCCACAATAACCCTACACAACTGGATTAAACCATTTTATCTGATACCCCAACAATAACCCTACATGTTGGGATCAAACTATTTAACCTGGTAAATCCACAATAACCCTACATATCTGGATGAAACCATTTACCCAGATACCCCCGCAATAACCCTACATATCTGGAACAAACCATTTAACCTGAGAGTCTATTTCTACCTTTTCAAAATAACAGTATATTCCGTTTTCAAAGGAAAAGTTTCTTACTACTCTGTCTTCAAAATAAGAGTTTCTTACCGCCCCACAGTGTGACGGCCAGTTCCTCCTGGTTCATCTCCATCAGGCAGAGCATTGTGATGTCTACCACTCCCTCTATGGCGCGCCTCCTCTGCTCCTCGTTCTTACCATCCACCTCCTCCTCCCTTTGACTCTCTGAGCATTGTGGGTAATCTGGGAAGAGAACACTCCAGAGCTTCTTCAGCTCCTTGTCTAGAAAAGCGTGTGCATTCTCCTCAGCTCTCTGGAACAGAACAAACATCAAGGATAACTTTACTCTGAACTAACTGAGAACATCAGAAGCATCTGTCCTAGATTCACGTCCCGCTGGTCTAAAGAGGGAAGCCTGGAGACTATTAGCACCACAAGAGATGCTTTTTATTGTTCATGTAGAGCTAAAGAAAAATGTCTTGTTGGACATTTACACACCTTGATCACCTCTGTTTGATGCTGCTGTACAGACTGAGCACTGGTAACCTTTGACCTCTGCTGTTGTTGTCTGTGGAGAAAACACACAATCTATTGTATTTCCTTTGACTTGTAAACATCAGTATCAGTAGAGTCTGATAACACCAACTAGTCTGTTTTCATCATCTGTTTTAAACTCCTACCTCTCCTCTCTGGAGGGGCGTCCATCTTTAAATACAGGAGGATGTTTCATAGACCTGTCACTCTTCATGGAGACACAGCTGGGTCCAGGGGAGTCTGCTCTCTCCTGCCCCCTTCTAGAAAAACAAACACCATCTTAAAGTTTGGATTTGTGGATGTCGTTTCATTTGATCTTTTATTGCAGGACTGTTAAACTTTTTTCTTATTAGGGTCAGGTTATTGTTATCGCATTGAAGCACTGACATTTAAACATAAAAAGAAACTAAATACTCTTCATACTGTGCACAGAGTGTTGATTCACAATGTGTTTATCTAACATAGAAAATAGGGCAATCAGTTTATAGATTTCTACACAGATCTGTGTTATTCTTCATGTATTCTGTTCTTCAATAAATAGCTTCACCTCAAAAGATAAATTCAAACTGATTAAATGAAGAAGGCAGATCAAAAGACAGTTTAACACGCAACCTATACAAATCTGCTACAATAAGTCTTATGATTAATTTCATTCAAACTACAACAGGACAGGTTTCTTATTGGACCAAGAAGCCATGCAACATGGAGGGAGGCTAGGGTGCTGCTCTCTGGTTCCCAACAGGACCGGGCCGTTATAGCACCCTCTGGTGGTCGTTCAGAGAGGTTCTGCCCTTTGATTCAACCAGCATCAGAACCATCCGGTGTGTTCTATTGAAGCTGGACTGATGCGTGATGAGGTGCCGTCTCACATTGTGCTCTTCTGTTACTGTGATAGCCGTGTTGCAGATCAACATATGGGCTTTGGTCCCTCATTACTAAACTGATATTTCACAGTCCACTCCTCCTTTAAATGTCCAGTTTCATTGTCAACCTTTCGCATTTCCAATGTGGACAACCAAAATGTAGCTCTGGAAACGCTTTGCCACAGCAGAGACAGACGTTGGCCCACGCACAGAGAGGGCGGGTCTTAGGGGCGGGACAAAGTGGATACAACTTTTTCCTATTGGAGGAAATTGAACTGGCTCTAATTCTTGCACAGAAACAGCTTTCTCCTGGGGGTAATTGATTCTGATTGTTTATGTTCTGATAAATTATCGGCGGGCCGGATCAAGATGATCAGCAGGCCGCCAGTTGAATAGCCCTGAGTTATTGACTGAATCCTCACCTTTTCTTAGAAGGTTGCTGATTTCCATCTTTAAGGTCAGGAAGATGATCCATAGAGCTGTCACTCTCCGTGGAGACACAGCTGGGTCCAGGGGAGTCTGCTCTCTCCTGCTGCTCTGGGCTTCAACAAAACACACACACAGCTTTTACTCAGACTAATGATGGAGTCATGATATATCACTGCTGAGCTCTGAGATGGACAACAGTCACAGACAGTGAGAGATCCTCTTCTTACCTCTTAGCTTTGCTCTGGCGGCCATGTTCCCCAGACAGAGTGGTTTTCGAGGTAGGACCCCCCTCCTCTCTCTCCTCATCCATAGTAGACTGGAGACCTGGACACAAACACAGCTACATATTCTTTCTATGACCATTCAGCATATCCACTGCTTTTATATGAGCTGCTTATTGCCGGTCACAGGGGGATGTTGTCTGTCTCTGTTTACTTCAGACGAGAGCCAGGGCTGTCTTTCCTAGACGCAGATTCAACCGTTCAATTCATTTTTTAACAAGTCTGAGCTCGTTTTTCCGAGTTGTCTGAACACAATCTAAAGGCCACTTTTTAATCGCTGAATGCGCCATGCGTGACGTGACCGTCCATCAACCGTATATGAAAGAATGACCATATATGGTCTTCCTGATGTTGTACTACATTACAACCAGATTTGTGACGAGATGCAGGCCCACAGAGAACAAGACCACATACAAGATGACATTTAAATATAATATAATATATATATATATATGTTGATATTATTATGAATAATAATAGGCCTAATCTATTTGATATATAGGCCTAATAAAGATTATGCCTATTATTAATCATAATAAATATAACAACAATACGTTCTATCCAAAGTAACTTTAAAGTCACCTATTGACACTTGTCTTTAGGACAAATCCTAAGTCAGAAGAATGTAAAAGTATTATTTTAATCATTTTCTGTTTAATTTTGAAAAACAGCAGTGCGATCAATTACCTTCAGAAAAGGGAGAGATTTCAAGTAGGATACAGTTTAAACATTTACATGACATAGCTTATTTAATAACGTTTTTTAACTATATATATGATATATATGATATATGTCATACATATTGATGATATAACGGATCAGTGTTGACTACAGTACCTTAGTCTTCGTCCTGCTGTATAAAGTGCAGCACCAAACCGTCCAACTCAGTAACAATGAAAGATTGATGTTGTGAACCAACCAGTTTGTCCAGTTCCCCTCAGTGTTGCTTGGGAACCATCTCGCAAGATGAAGCAACCTTTCCTCTTAGCGCCTGTGTTTCTAAAAGGCGACTAGCGACCCACTTAGCGACTTATTCAGACCATCGGGGAAAAGGTGAAATATATATTCAGATATGTGACGTGGTTATTCGTTCCCACGCTCACTGCTCAGAGTCACCGCGGTCCACGGCTCTTCTGCCAACGGCGTCGGCGTCTCTCCGTCTCCCTGCGCCGTCCAGCCAGTCAGTGGGTGTGGCGTGTGGGGAGGAGGACTCCGCAGGAGCGGGAGCGTCAACGTAACCATGGTAATTCACTACAGCTGAACTCCACTCCTGAGGGAGGACTCTGCTCCCGCTGGAGTGGGAGTTCAGTTGTACAAAATCTATTTTACATTCACTAATCTAGATATGTTTACCTTTGATATGTGTGTACGACAATAATTAAGTGGCCTGCTGCCTGTCTGCCTGCTGCCTGTCCCTAATCCATTGCACTATTGCTCTTCTTCTTCTTCTTATAATTATTACTGCTGCTGTTCTATTTTTATAAATGTTTGTATTTGTTTAAATTATATTGTGTTTTTTATAGATATTATAACTTCTTTCTGCTGCTAGGCCGAGGAGCCAGATTAAAATAATTGTACAGCTGTATACATGTATATGACATGTGACAGAAAATAATCTTGAATCACAATCTGAGACGGCACTGCATCACTGTATGGAACATATCCAGTGGGTTCAGAGGTCAAATCAAAGTGCAGAGCGTCTGAATTACCAAGAGGGGAGCTATAATGGTTCTGTTGGACCGATCCTGTTCGGAACAAGAGGAGTATCATACGCTGTTGCATGGATTCTTGGTAAAGAAAAGAAACCCTTCAGATTCTGAAACCCTAAACCCTCTGAATACTGAATGACATCACGCTACAATGTTTGAACACTGTACTGATTTTAATAAAAGACAAAAAGGTGTTTGTGTGTGCTGCTGTATACCTGCCAGCAAAAGGTGTAACAAGAGGAAGAAACACAAGAATCCAAAACAACCAGATGACTCATTGAAGATAACTGAAAATAACCCTGCTATTATAGAAACATAACCATTATAAATGATTAAATTACACTTACTATACTGTTCACTGTCTTGTTTTCTCTTCAACACCTTTTATTACCTTTAATGCTATAACATCAACAGTTCAGTCATGTAGAAATGTATAAAGGCTCCATTTTGGTAACATAATAATCCATTGAAGCGGTTGCATAGAAACAAAATGGATGCCAAAGGAATTGGGTTACAGCGAGGGCCAAAGCTGCTTTACTGTGGCTTATGAACACAAACAAAAACCATCAACACACACACACACGGTACGACTCCCGCTGCGCCGCGTCACCGCCTGGAGACGCCTGGAGACGCCTGGAGACGCACGGCGGTCTCTAGGTCGTCCCCAAACCTGACGCTGGGCTGAACTATAGCTTATGAGTCTGTGGGCTCGCTCACCACACCATGGTCTGTATTTCTTTAAGGTTCTGCTTCTGAATAATGAATGACATGTTACTATGTTTGTACACTTTACTGATTTAAATAAAAAATACTGAGTGTGTATGTGGGGGAGGGGGTGTGTGTGGGGGGGGGGGGGGTAACACACAGGAGGTATCTCTCCTCCCAGGGATGCTAGGAGGCCAGGAGGTGCAGGGGGAGCACACATGAATAATAATAACATGACAAGGAGTTCAAACAGTCCCACATGAAGACTAAAGTCTCCATGAATAGAGTCAAGGAGTGGCTGATGAAATAATGGCTGATCAATAATAAACAGTAACAAGGTCCATTGCTACACTCCACCTAGGTGGCTTTAACTGGGCTCCTCAATGACAAGGACACAGGGTGGTGGTGTTGGAAAACCGGTTTATTGTAAACGTTTGTAGACAATGCTACATGGCCTGGTGCTCCATGTTGCCATGCAGGAGATCTCCCCGAGTGTGTGTGGTGATGGCTGGTTTAACCTGTGCACACTGATTACTCAATGCACAACAGGTGTGCAGCCTCACCCAGCCCCAGAGTCCAGTCAGTCTGACCCGGGCCAGGTGAGGCTGCTTCAACCAGCCGTCATCCACACACTCTCTTACATTGCTTATATTGTGTGTGTGTGTGTGTGTGTGTGTGTGTGTGTGTGTGTGTGTGTGTGTGTGAGAGTGAGTGAGTGAGGATAAAATACATGAAGAATCCAGCCCAACAACAACAATCATACAGTAAATATGCTGATCTGTATCAAACTCAAATCAAATTTCTGCACAGAGGTAAAAACAACTTAAAATGTATAGCCCATTGCAGTACTCTTGTATATTTATAGGCTACTGCTCGTTAAAACTGTCTCTAACATTGCTTATATATATAGTGTGTGTGTGTGTGTATGTTCCTGTAAAGGGTGTTACAGGAGGAAGAAACACAATAACCCAAACCAACCAGATTACTCATTGAAGAGAAATGAAGGAAGAAAAGAACCCTGACTAATTATAGAAACCTAACCCATTACAACCCCCCCCCCCCCACACACACACACACACACACACACACAACCACGCACACACACTCACAGCGCTGCTTGCGCCTCTACTTCCTACTCTGACTGAATCAACTGTCTGCTGCTCTCATAGCTCTGCTGCTCGTGTGTGCACTGTGCGCGTGCACGCCGGGGCGAGTTCCTGCAGCGAGCGTAGCGGCAATAAACACATATTTTATAAATGTTCTTGTTTGAATATTGGATCGGGGCTGGATAAATAGTATGCGGGGAAGCCCTAGAAACCAGGGTCATTAACGCCAATGAATCCCAGTTACAGTCGCAAATAACCACTACATCACCACAGTGTCTCTCGGTTTGCACCGGCTCTCTTCTAACTCCACAGAGAAGAGGAGAACACACATCAACGCATTTGAAGGAGCCTTCACGGTGCGGGAACGCCCCCCAGTCAGAGTGGGAAGTTGAACCGCAGTGAAATGTGTCCGTGGGGGCGGGCCAGGAGTTAGGGGAGGAGAGGAGAGGACGTGTTGTTCAGGAAACTAAACTTAATGTTCATAGAAACCAAAGCCACCCGACATGGAAGCAAGTTCTCTCTTTCAGGAGAATAATACAACGCATTTTGGGACAAATAGTCTGACAGACAGCAACCACAACAAGGTGAGTAAAACAACACAACTTTAGAACCTCTCTTCCCTTTTTGGAATTAGAAAAATAATGGAATTGCTCAATACATAAACCTTGTCGTCTGTGTCTAGGAATGGCCTCTGCTACTTCCTGGTCTGAAGAGAACTTTTCATGTTCCATCTGTCTGGATGTGTTCAACAGCCCAGTTTCCACACCATGTGGACACAACTTCTGTCGAACCTGTATAACAACACACTGGGATGACCAAGTCAAGTACAAATGTCCTGTTTGCAACAATCTGTTCCACACAAGACCTGATCTACGGTCAATACCCTCTTTCAGAGATGATTGATCAGTTTAGAAGTTCTGTACGAGTCACAGAGCAGCCTTGTGTTGAACCAGGAGAAGTTCCCTGTGACGTCTGTACTGGGACCCAGCTGAAGGCTGTGAAGTCCTGCCTAGTGTGTTTTACCTCTTACTGCCAAACCCACCTGGAGCCACATCAGAGAGTCGCAGGCCTGAAGAAACATCTGCTGGTCGAGCCTATGGACCGTCTGGAAGACAGAATGTGTAAGAAACACGACCGACTTCTGGAGCTCTTCTGCCAGACTGAACAGGTGTGTGTGTGTCTGTGCTGCACAGTGACGGACCACAAGTCCCATCCTGTTGTACCTCTAAAGGAGGAATATGAAGTGAAGACGGCCCAGCTGGGGAAGATAGAGTCTGAAGTTCAGCAGATGATCAAGGAGAGAAAACGAAAGATTAAGGAGATCAAAGACACAGTAGAAATTAGCAAGAAAGACGCAGACAGAGAGATAGCTGATGGTGTGCAGGTCCTCACTGATCTGAAGCGATCTATTGAAAAGTGGCAGGATGATTTTAACCAAACAGTTAAAGAGAGACTGAAATCCACAGAGAAAGAAGCTGAAGACCTCATCAAAGAGCTGGAGCAGGAAATAGAAGATCTGACCAATAGAAGCTCAGAGGTGAAAGCAGCTCTCACACACTGAAGACCACCTCCACTTCCTCCAGACCTTCAGATCCCTGAAGAATCCTCCACCCACCAGGGACTGGACAACGGTGGAGGTCCGTCCTCCGTCATACGTAGGGACCTTGAGGAGATCCCTGGATCAGCTGGAAGGAGACACTGAACATAGAGATGAAGAAGCTTTGTGCTGCTGACCTGAAGAGGGTCCAGCAGTATGAAGTAGATGTGACTCTGGATCCTGAAACAGCTCATCCAAAGCTCATCCTGTCTGAGGATGGGAAACAAGTCCATGATGGAGGTTTCAGGAAGGAACTCCCAGACAACCCTAAGAGATTTACACAGCATCTATGTGTTCTCACAAGGCAGAGCTTCTCCTCAGGGAGATTTTACTTTGAGGTCCAGGTTAAAGACAAGACTGCATGGTGTTTAGGAGTGGCCAGAGAGTCCATCAACAGAAAAGGTGTCATCATGTTGACCCCTGAGAATGGTTACTGGACTCTTTACTTAGATAACGATGGGTTGGTATTTAATGATAACCCTGATGTCCGTCTCCCTCTTAGAGCTGAGCTCCAGAAGGTGGGGGTGTTTGTTGATTATGATGAGGGTCTGGTCTCCTTCTATGATGTGGAAGCCAGGGTTCATATCTACTCTGCTACTGGCTGCACCTTTAGTGAGCCTCTCTATCCATTCCTCTCCCCAGGTCTCTATAATTATAAAGGTAGAAACTCTGCCCCCCTGATCATCTCACCTGTCAATCAAACAGACTAGGATCTTTGTTTGATAATAAAATAATCAAACGACCAAAACCACTAATGTTGTTTCCTGCATGGGAATCTCTACTATGTTGATCTTAGAGAACTGCATTAATGTTGTACTGCTTTCATTTGACAAGAAGGAATTTCTTCGGAAAAGAACCCTGACTATTGTAAAATATAACCCATGATACATGATTCAATTACATATGCTATATTGATCAATATCTGATTACTGCTGAATGTTTTTTTATACATTTAACAATATGAAATTGTAAACATTTGCAGGTGCATGTTAAAAATCTCTAGTTTCTTAAACAAAACGAGTTTATTAGTTTATACTTCTGAAATATGAATGACAACAATCAAATGTTTGTACACCTTTTTATTTCAATAAAAATGTACAAAAGGTAGAATGGGGTCATTTTCTGTGGAATAGGTACATTCTCTACAATATGTATTCAGTAGAATAGGTACATTATCTACAATATGTATTCAGTAGAATAGGTACATTCTCAGTACAATATGTATTCAGTAGAATAGGTACATAATTTGCAATATGTATTCAGTAGAATAGGTACATTCTCCTTACTCTCTTTCGCTCTCTCCCCCTCCTTCCCTCATTCTCTTCCCCTCCTCTCAATCTCTCCCTCCATCTCTCCTTCCCTCTCAGTGTCTCTACTCTCTCTTCACCTCTTTCCCCTCCCTTTTTCTCTCTATTTCTCCCACCGTCTCTCTTTCCCCTCCCTTTCCCTCTCTCCCTCCTCTCTCTCCCACCTTCCCTCTTCCCCCTCCCTCCCTCTCCCTCCCTCTCTCCTACAGTGAAGCTGACTGTCATCGATGTCTCTGTGTCAACAGCATTGGGCCTGTGCGTCACTCCGTCCACTGCCGCCACCTAGCGGCCGCCGGCTGCCACTTCTCCACGTGCTTCTGTTTACACACACTGCCAGCAATCACCAATCTACGCTCCCTATTTCTCCACCGCGCTTCCTAGCAGCCGGCGCCAGTTCGTTGTTACTCTCCACCCGGTAGTATATTCGTTCCCGCAATCCTGACTCTCGTGATTCTCTCTCTCTTTTTCTGCCTGTCCCTAGCTTTCCCTCTTCCTGTGTCCAGCTTCCCTCCTTATTCCGGTACCTGCTGTGATCTTGGCCTGCCCGACCACCCACCTATCGCCCAGCCCCTGTCCGCCTGACTGTCCGCCTGCCGCCCAACTCTTGCCCGCCTGACCGCGACTAGCCCAGCCCCGTCTGCTTCCTGTGAATAAATCCCTTTGAACCCTCCTTCGTCTCTGTCTCCTGTGTCCTGCATTTGGGTCCCTCGTTCCGTACTATAACACTGTGTCTTCTAATCTAAATGTTCAGTTAAAGTTCATATCTCTCTCCCTCCCTCCCCCCTCTCTCTCCCCCACCTTCCCTCTCTCTCCCTTTCTCTAACTATATCTTCCCCTCTCTCCCCCCCCTCTCCCTCTCCCTCTCTCTCTCCCACCTCTCCCTTTCTCTCTCACTCTATCCTCCCCTCTCTCCCT
This sequence comes from Lota lota, assembly GCA_026745465.1. Classification (NCBI taxonomy): domain Eukaryota; kingdom Metazoa; phylum Chordata; class Actinopteri; order Gadiformes; family Lotidae; genus Lota; species Lota lota. The sequence goes on from JACYXH010000749.1 coordinate 69,293, forward strand.
CCCTCTCCCTCCCTCTCTCCTACAGTGAAGTTGACTGTCATCGATGTCTCTGTGTCAACAGCATTGGGCCTGTGTCTTCCAATCTAAATGTTCAGTTAAAGTTCATATCTCGCTCCATCTCTCTGTCCCCTCTCCTCTTGTTACTGTTTTTTTAAACCTTTACAATTCAAAACGATTACAGCAAATAGAAAATATTGACAATGTGAAGTGTTCAACACTCTAGGTTTTTAAATTAAATGTTTACATCAATTTATACTTCTGAATTGTGAATGACAATGTAATAAAATGTTTGTAAACCTTTTTGATTTCAATTCAAATTTACAAAAGTAAAATGGGACATATTCTGTAGAATAGGATCATACAAAACACAATATGCATTTAGTAGAATATCTACATTCTCAATCTGTATTGCACTGAATAACTCTGAATAATATCTTCCTCTCTCTCCCTCTCCCTCCCTCTCAACTACAGTGAAGCTGACTGTCATCGATGTGTGTCTTTGTCAACAGCATTAGGCCTGTGTCTTCCATCCAAACTATAAATTAAAGTTAATATCTCTCTTTCACTCTTTCTCTCTGCCTCCCTTAATCCTTCTATCTCACACTGTATATTGCATGCCTCTCCCTCTCTCCCTCTCTCTCTCTCTGTATATTGCATGCCTCTCCCTCTCTCTCTCTCTCTCTCTCTCTCTCTCCTCTCCCTCTCTCATCTTACAATTTTTCTCTATGGCACACTGGTCTTTCACTCTCTCATCATCTTTCTGTGTCTTTTTCATCATCTTTGTTATTATCTCCGTCA
>JACYXH010000750.1:0-35000 GCA_026745465.1 Lota lota
AACCAGAGGTTATTTAGTGAATATCCTGTTAGAATCAGAGGTTATTTAGTGAATATATCATGTTCCATGGATCATGTTAGAACCAGGGATAGTGGAGTGTAGATCCTGTTAGAACCATGGACCATGTTAGAACCAGAGATAGTGGAGCGTAGATCCTGTTAAAACCATGGATCCTGTTAGAACCAGAGATAGTGGAGTGTAGATCCTGTTAAAACCAGGGATCCTGTTAGAACCAGAGATAGTGGAGTGTAGATCCTGTTAGAACCATGGATCCTGTTAGAACCAGGGATCCTGTTAGAACCAGAGATAGTGGAGTGTAGATCCTGTTAGAACCAGGTATAGTGGAGTGTAGATCCTGTTAGAACCAGGGATGATAGTGGAGTGTAGATCCTGTTAGAACCAGGGATAGTGGAGTGTAGATCCTGTTAGAACCAGGGATAGTGGAGTGTAGATCCTGTTAGAACCAGGGATAGTGGAGTGTAGATCCTGTTAGAACCAGGGATAGTGGAGTGTAGATCCTGTTAGAACCAGGGATAGTGGAGTGTAGATCCTGTTAGAACCAGGGATAGTGGAGTGTAGATCCTGTTAGAACCAGGGATAGTGGAGTGTAGATCCTGTTAGAACCATGGATAGTGGAGTGTAGATCCTGTTAGAACCAGGGATAGTGGAGTGTAGATCCTGTTAGAACCATGGATAGTGGAGTGTAGATCCTGTTAGAACCAGGGATAGTGGAGTGTAGATCCTGTTAGAACCAGGGATAGTGGAGTGTAGATCCTGTTGGAGCCTGATACATTACAAGAGAAAGGTATTTTGCCTTGACTGCCTTGTTGCTCATCTCCCACACAGCACTCATGATATGCCAGATGGATTATGTTTACGTCTTGGGTTCAGCTAGGTGAGGCCAAGAATTCAAGGTAAGACTTGAAAGTTGCAGATACACCTCAGGAGCAAAAATACTTAAGTGAAGGTGAGGTGATACAATTAGTAGGATAGAAAATGTCGGTGGTGTTGAGCTAGTCCAAGCTAGTCTGAAACAAATGACATAAAATGCCAATAAAGGCAAATAAACATTGGGAGCAAATAAAAGGCTGTCAAGATTGAGAACTATGACATTTGTATTTTTGTTTAGAAGAAATGCGGTTTAACTTCACAATGGTCTCGATGCAAATGTGCGCACAACACACACGCACACGGAATAATGGGTTTCTCTTGCTCGACTCCATTTGTCTAAAGTAACATAAATAGGAGGGATACCTCCAGGGGTGAAAGATCTTTAATTTGTGAGCGCAGTCTGCACTGTACTGTGGCGCTTGAGCACCACTAAGTCAACGAGACGGCACAATTACCACGGAGCTGAATATGTGAATAGCTTTCTTTAAATAATACAAGGCACTTAAGAATAACTTCAGGTAAACCTGTGAACATCATGCGCGCACAAGTCTACATTGGCACCATGGTGAGATCCCCCCTCCTGCAACACATTCTGTTCCTCTCATTTTGATTTTCACAAGATTGAGAGATCATGACTCATTCTTCCAAAGCAGTCTGTAGTTGTGAGGTATTGTGTCGTAGCATGAAGCCCTGTAAACCGTGCTCAACAGCAGTTCAAACAAAGCAGCCCGCTCACTGCCTAAGCAAACTGCTTTGTGACAGAGGGGAATGCTGCATGACTTACATGCTGTCACAGACACTATGTAAAACAAGATAACGCCACAGCAAGATCCTTTTAGGATTACGCTGTCTTAATGGAATTTTGGGATGTAGTAATGAATGAATATGTTAAGAATGATCCTTGGCATGCCGATGGCTTGCTTACACATAAGTGTTAGTCTGCAAAAGACAGAGGCAGCCTGTGTTGTTGTTTTTTTGCCATGTAATGTGCAATTCAATACTTATAAAGGGGCAGAGAACACGAACAAATCAGGATATTTCTCAATAAAGTGAGGGCAGTACATGGAAGAAGAAAGGGAGACAGCAACATAAATATATAGTTCATAATTCAGTCATTAAATATGCATTTCTCCCAGCCAACCAAGGATCCTTGCCAAATCCGAAATCAAACCTTTTCAGCTTGGCCAGTTTGACACTCCGCTAGAGACACCTGCTGTCACTCTCGTACATGGAGCCTTTCTCTAAGATTAGACTTGTTGTGTAACCATCAAGTTTTGTATCCAGACAATTAACCACATGTTCGCACCAAAGCTGTCAAACCACCACGCACACGTTAATTTACTAATACACCTCCATCAATAGACAGTGTTTAAACCAGCAAGTACCTCTTTTGCTGGTCACAATGAATATGTTGTGTACAAGCAAGACAAGTAAAGATGGCTGGATCCGAGATACATGAAGTTAACTGCTCTAACTGGTTCCACCTGTAAGAAAGAAAGGAGATCCGAAATCTAGAAAACAAATCAAACATAAATTACACATTCCAGAGAGAATGAGACCGAATGTATTGGTTGGTTTGTCCCGTCTTTCATCTTATACTGAGACTATCTAGGGCTTTAGATAGAGCAGAGTGCTTTGTGTGTATTTGAGCCGCCTGCCTGAGTGCTAACACTTGCTCACTCAAGTCAACCTATATAATGACAACAATATCATCGTTGCAAACAGAGAAGAGAGCTGGAGAGCTGTAATGAGCGGCAGCATCATGCTCTGGTGCGCTGACAAATCTGTCAAAGGGCCAATTTGTTCTGCTCTCACCTAGGCTGCTGTAATAGAGTAATCTCATATCCCACCCTTGGAAGGAAACCACACTCGTTAACACACATACATGCATGCACGCACGCACGCACGCACACACACACACACACACACAGTAGCAGCACATCTGGCGTGTCATGCTGTTTAACAATCACATATGCTCCGTGCCCTGCGTTCCATAGCCAGTATTGATTTAGGACGAATGCTGTGTATCTTTGTGTGTGTGTGTGTGTGTGTGTGTGTGTGTGTGTTTGTGTGTGTTCTCATTCTTCATTTCTTTCTCAGTCTTGCCAGAAACCGTGGAGCAAATAACACCGTTGACCATTGGACTTGTTTGTAAAACAGAGAGCAGGGAGTGGTTTCAAAAGGAGGCATTACGATTTGAATTGTAAAAAGGTCATATCTAATTTAAGTGAGGTAAGTTGACTTGTTTGTGTCTTTTTGTGTGTATGTGTGTATGTGGGGGGTCTGGGTGTACAACAGGCAGGAGTATACCAGTTCTCAAAGGGTGAATGTGCTGTGAAATTGAATTATGCAAATGAGGCAAACTGCAAAGCCAGCCGTTCAGAACACTGGGGGGTGGGGGGGGGGGGGGGGGGGATATACGACCATGAACACTTCATTGTATGTCCTCCCGCATAGTTGTGTGTGTGTGAAACACAACGCACCGCAGGACTAATCCTGCAGGCCTAGTATAACACGTTAGAATCACACCATTCTCTGGGAGTGTTCGGACAACTGTAGCTTCTAAAATTAAGACTTTAAGAAAAAAAGTCTTAATTTAATTAAGAAAATTAAGATTTTATTGGGGGGGGGGGATCATTATTCATTATACAATGTCAAATTAGATTTGACATTGTAGTGCATGTAATATTTATGCACGTATGCAAGTAATATTTTATTAACTTGTTCTTATGATGACAATTCGTTTTTTCATTTTTATTTGATAATAAATAGCAAAGAAATAATTTGATAATACATTGATAATGAATGTATAAGTAAACACTTTACAAGACATCCTCACATCATAAAAACTGACAGCTCTGATGGAATACTTTTCAATAGCTAGTTCTTTGTGCACAGGCTGAATACTAAATCCCCAGAAATACTATTATAATTTAAATCAAATTTGCATACATAAGCAGACAGCTATATCTATATATTTTTTAATTACAATATAGGAAATAATATAATAATAATAATAATAATATAAACGTTTATGTATATATATATATATATATATATATATATATATATATATATATATATATATATATATATATATATATATATATATATATATATATTGAACAATAAGACAAGAAAAAAACAGTTGAACCCTCACAATTTACAGGACTTTTTAAAACATTCTGGATCATTTTTGCAAAGGCTTTGCTGTGATGGGTATGATAGATGGATTGGGACAATTTAAATACCTCAACTTGTTGATGCTATCCAGTCTATTTATTTGAAATCATGGAAGAATTGATGGGCTTGGAAAGTAACTCAGTCAGTTTACCTTGACATAATGTCAAAGCTCATCTTTACCTAGCTGCATGTCTCGGTCTGACCTCTAAAGAAATGTTTATATGGAAATAAATTAGATAGATTTTTAACGGGACTAGCGCAGTACGTAGCCACTGACAAAGTATGGAAACACAAACACACAAAAAAAAGACAGCGCAAAAGATTTTGACCAACAGAGAAACTTTGTTAAAAAGTGTTGTCAAAGTCATTTTATTTACAGGCTCCAGCACAAAACAATAACGTTTCTAAAATGTGAAACTCCAGGTGCTAAAATAATAGCCTTGCACACTCCACACTTTTGAAGTGTGGAGTGGATACACATGCAGGATATGCAGATTGATAAGACAATTTGTTATGCGATGCAGAGAGCCTGCTGTCTTCTGCTGTTGTGTTAATTAATGTGCTGATGTGGGAGAATGGAGATGGGAGTTCACGACCCACTGTAGTTCATTCTCACTGACACTTTCATTTACATTTTAATGGCATCAAGAAAGAAACGATTAGCAATTATTTTGACAGCACAGCTGCAAGAGGCTACAATTTGGAGCAGAGTAGGTGGAGTTCAGAACTCGAGAGTGAGCAAAAGACGCATCCGGAAGGATGACATTTCATCTGTAAGAATCAGTTTTACATTATGATATTCAATCCACAGTAAACTTCTGCCCAACCATGACATACTCTTAAAACTGCTAATTTTAGCCAGAATGGGGCCTGTTTGGGTCAGGGCAACAGATTGAGTAATTGCTTCTCAGTGAATGTCTTTATTTTATTTATTATAAAAGAAAATACTTGATTGGTCAGAATTTATGTTTAGGTTTCACGCATTAACTCAAACTGTAGTCAAAAGAGTGCAGGTCCATCATTCAGTCAAGGGACAAAAGGGCCCTAATTGTAGATAATTTTGTCATTCAAACATGTTCAAAACAATGATTCTTAAATGGTATAGTCAAAAGGTTTCGGTCAATGAACTGCCCTGAACTTCCTTGTCTGAAAACAGTTTTTAGTGCCCATTCCCTTCCACTTCAAAATTTCCCAAGAAACTTGAAATTGCACAGCGAACCTGTATCCTCCCTGACATCCAGACATCCAGACCCCGTGTAAAGTACCTTTGCGAGTGGTCGGGCACATTTTATAGACCAGGAAGCACGCTGCCTCCTACTGTTCAGAAGACATAATGCATCACAGGAATCCCTTCGCTGGCTGATGGGGATGATGTTAGCTCCACAAAGAGGAATCTGTAGGTCACCATGTTCAGCCATGGTCCTTGTTGTACCTCGTAGAAACGAAACTTTTCCCTTGTAGTAGCTGCTTAGTCTTTACAATCCCTTGATGTCCTTTATGAGCAAGGTTGAGTGCTCTTGACTGCACAATATTTGGAATGACCAGTCTGTTTCTTCCGAGAATAAGACTTCATTCTTTTAGAGCACTAAGATAATCGGACATTACTAAATGCGTTCAGCGCTCAGGTGGGAGTTGACGTACAGACCCTTCCAGTGGCCTGAATGAATGACTGACTAATGAAGTGCTGTAATACTGGCTCAACGGATGTCTCTGTCCTCACTTCCTGGAGGGTCGTTTTCTTTAGACTGCGTTCGTTACTGCGAAGTGTACATCCGTTTCGGTGTCGACATCGTCTGTGGTCATTGATGAGCTAAGCCTTCGTGGATGTCTAGACATAGTCAACATAGCAGGTTTTCACTTTGAACTTGTAAGACTGCATTGAGTCTATCTCTCAATTCTGGCAGGGGATAATGTTTGCAGCTGCATACATTTTCCAAGGACCAAGAGCTTCTCTTTATTTGTGGGACTACTGTTCAAACTAGGCTAAGTGCTCTTCCTGCAAATGCCACCCTGCGTTGTGTTAGTCTTTGTGGTTGTCTGGGCAAGGATCGCACCTGGACCGGCTGGGGTGGCATCCACTATGATGTCTCTATCTCTGTCTGGATGAAAGTAGCACATCACTGGATTGCTAATAGATCTGTTTGTTCCAATCTGTATCCTTCATGGTGAGTTTACACATTGGGTGATCGAATTACATTTGAATGAGTTTGTCACTCCAAGAAGACCGCTTACTCTGATTCTGAGGAAGTGACGGGATCGCCTCTGCTTTGGGTCGGCTGAGAAGCCTTCTTCTGAGAATATGTATCCATAGAACTCCTGTGACGTAGTGTGGAATTCACATTTCTCTTTGTTGATGGTCAGATTGTTCTTGTGTAGTTTGTCAGCTTCCAGGGAGCGATCAAGTGCCTTATACCAGGATATTTTCGCAGACGTTTCTAACCCCACTGATCACACAAAGCATATTCTGGATCTTGTTTCAGAATACCTCAGCTGCTGATGAGATTCCAAAAGAGGAGTTGAGATTGACTCTGTAGAAGATTGTTGAGCCGTTGAGATCGTGTGCAATGTAATCGACTGTCAAAGGACTACTTTTAGTACCAATGTAATTCCTTTTCCAGCAGCGATCTGATGGGCCATCTCTCATGGTGAGGGAAGGCAGTGTTCAACGCAGGGCCTACCACACATCAAGGGCCGGTTGGACCAGCAGACTTCCACGTTGGACAGGGCGTGGTCACCGCCTGCCTCCACCCGGAAGTAGCTCTCCTCATCGAGGAGCCACTTCTGTAAACTGCCTTCCTAGGTTGCATCTCCGGTGGCGGACAGGGGGGGGGGGGGGGGGGGGGGGGGGGGGGGGGGGGGGGGGGGGGGGGGGGGGGGGGGAGAAGGCCACACACAGGATACTGTTTGGCAGACAGATAGAACAGAACAGAGGATACACACAGGATCCCTGAACTGGTGAGAAACACCAATTCAAATAATTCAGTATTTCTTATGTAGCTCATTTTTATTTAAACAAACAAAACAATTATGTTTGTGTCATGCTTTATAATGTTTTTACATCAAAGTATTTCTTGCAAAAACAGCAAAACAAAGTCTCTGCCGATACATGAGAGCGACATATTGAAGAGGGATCTCATTTGCTGAAGGCAGGGCCTCATTCCCACTTGTGAGAGGAGATTTTGACATCAGTGAGGATACTTAACAACCAGTTGGCCCAACTGCGCCCTTTCCAGTGGCTGATGGGAGCACTGTGGTGAAGGATGTGTGAAGGGTAACATCCTTTCAGTCCTCCTGCTTTGCATGGCTGGAATGTGCAGCTTTCTAAGGAGCTCCTGGGAGGAAGAGTAGGCCACACATGCCTCAAAGAGGCTAGGTCACACAGGCCCGTGGAGTGTGATGGTAGGGTTATTGTAAACCGTTAAGACATTGTCCACTTCTGCCTCAGCCTCCAAGAACTAAAATGCGCACAAAAAGTAAGTTGAAAAGGAATTGTATTCATCTTACAGAAATAACACTCCCAAACTAAGACACCCACCGGTCGGACATGCTGAGATGGAGGCGGCCCACCATCCACTGCTGATCTTTGATCACACATCCAACCAATCAAACACTAACAGCCAATGAACTAAATCAGTTAACATCCTGAGTCACAAGAACAACGGCACACAAATAAACACGAGGGAGGACATTAACTCAAACAACCTTCCTTTAAAGGGTCTAAGTGGTACAGGAACTAACACAACAACCACAGCTGGAAAACATTGAAGAGACACAACTGAAAAGTAAAAAGGACATTCATTGTGGGGGAAACACAAAGGGAAAGGTAAGGGGGATGATGGTGGGGCCAAAGGAAAGCAACTTAGCAAAACAAAACTACTAAGGATCTGAGCTCCTAAGAAAGAAAATAACCAAAACCCTGACCAGCCTAGCTAGCGACAGTAAAACAAAACATGCAAGGGTGGTTCATTTGCCGTCTATTTTTGTGCAAGGCTGTACCGAACACAGTATACACCATACAAACTTTTCAATATCATAAAAAATACAATCTAAGGTAACAGTTGGTAGAACATATGATACATCTAGCAAAACATCTGTTGCCCAAGCGCTAATATAAATCTTCCTCACTCCTGGTCCCTTCTTCCTTGTCCACAGTAGGCATGCTGTAAGCAGCATTCAATAATTAGTTCATGTGTTGAATGTGCCCCTTCTAAAATGACATGAAATGAAAAATAACACAGCGCTGTTGCAGGTGCCATTGCCACCACTCTCTTTAATCACTCTAATCAGCTAGGGGCATAACAATCTGGCTTTTAAAAGAGTCAAGAGGGAGTAAAGACAGATAAGTCTAACTTCAGGATTGCGGTTGAAGATAACTTTCAATGAAAAGGTGTTGTTATAGTATCTTTATCAGGCCATATTATTATTATAGAATGGCCAAAAATAAATACGTTCCTCTGAAAGAATAACATATTCTACATTCCATTTGACAAGCTAATGACAAACATTAGTTGAGTCAACAGCTAGTGCCTCGGTTTGGTGTGTTGTGTGCATGACAAAGCTCCAAATATACATTTTGTATTTATTTGTATTTTCTACTACAGCCAGACCAACTTAAGTCACAGGAGAGAGTAACTGGCATTTAGATTAATGTCAAATGACATTTTCTTTTCACCTGGCTCCAGGGTGTATCTGACCATCTCTGGGCAGCACTCCACATGCTCTTTATAACCTCCTGTCCTCCTTTCCACTCTCCCTCTCACCCTCCCCTTACACTCCCCTCAGTCTCCCCTCCCCTCACCCTCCCCTCACCCTCCCCTCACTTTCCCCTCACCCTCCCCTTACCATCTCCTCACTCTCCCCTCACTCTCCCCTCACCCTCATCCTCCCCTCACTCTCCCCTCATCCTCCCCTCACTCTCCCCCTCCCCTCCCCTCACTCTTTCCTCACCCTCCCCTCACTCTCTCCTCACCCTCCCCTCACTCTCCACTCACCCTCCCTTCACTCTCCCCTCACCCTCCTCTCACTCTCCCCTCACTTCCCCTCCCCCCCCACCCTCACCCTTCCCTCCCCCTCCCCCCCACCCCCCCCTCACCCTCCCCTCAGCGGCACTTTGTCATTGTTACAGCAGCACTCCGCCTAATGTAGTGTATGATTTGATTTTGCGCAGTCTGGTCTTTTGTTTACTTTGTCTCTTAGGCTTTCTATTGCTTTTCAGTGGTTAAAATCTAAATGTGTTGCATTGATGTGCAAAGCCCTGTTGTGGAACGGTAGGCTGTGGCGGAATGAGGTTGAGGAGAAATCACTGGATATAGCGTAGCAATCCGAATCTGGTGGCCATAAATAATTGACTCACGTTTTTGGTTCAGTTGTTCTAACCTTTGGAATGAACACCTGCAAGCTATGAATTGCTTTTTAAACATAAATAATGAATGCTAAGAATAATTTCCACTGATTATTATTCAACTGCATTCATTCCTCAACCCTCCCAAAAACCACGAGGGCTGGACATGGCGCCAGCAACCTCATTACCATAAAACAAATGATGCTACGTAAGCTACGTGAAGGGCAGCCAATGAAAACCTTCCCATCTAGATGTGAAGGGCCACCAGAGGTCCAAACCCCATGGGGAGGCGGAGCCTAGCCCTCCTCTCGCATACATGTCAACACCTACCAGAGATAACAGAGAAACTGCCGTCCTATGGACAAAAATGTGGATCTCAAATAATAAGATCTAAAATAAGAATCTTCTCAGGGCAACTCTTCAAGAGAAAATAACACACCACCACCGGTGGAGCTGGATGGGTCTTATGCTCAGACTGCAGGAATCATCGGTTCAGAGAGAAGGACGTAGCGTAAATGCGGGAGGCCCAAAACAATTTGGGGAAGAACCACTGAGAGTGAATTAACTGTGTAGAAGATGGGAACAAAGTGGAGGGAATCTGTAGCTGCCCTATGCGCCAGCGTAGGCCATTTTATGCTAAAGACGTATATGCTTTCCTCATTCATTTACACACATCCCATATACTGACAAGCAACGGGTTTGTAATGTTGCCAATGTATTACAAATCTGAAACTGAGATATCACACTGCAAGTAGTCAGAGCATTTAATCAGTACTTTATTGACCTTTGGCAGGAATTATGGCCTCAAGGTCTGGTACATCTCTCATTTCTCCCACCCTTCTCGGCGGTTCCTCTCAAGCTTTCTTCTGCAAAGTAGCAAAGGTTTGTCTTAGTTCCTGGTTCCTTTGGAAGCTAAGCAGGGCTAGCCTGGTCCATCAGATGGAGGTGGAAGGGTTGGAGAACCAATAGGGGATGCTCATCCCTCTGGCCTAGCTAATAACCCCAATTACCCCAGGACAGAGACGGGGACTCTGTCCGGTCAAAGAGCACCGTCCTTCGGATTGAGATCGTAAACCACGGTCCTGACTTCCTGTGGTCACTAAAGATCCCTGGTGGCTGCTGGCCATCATCCCAGGTCCCCAATTAGACCGTTTCATTCCTCACCTCCCCACCCCGACAGCCAGAGTGCAGTGAATGTTTTGGCACCAATTGTCAGCCGTGCATCACCCAAGTGGGTGTTCCACACGGTTCTAAATGAGGTGATAACTATAACCCATACACTATGTTAAGCACTTTGAATTCCTTGAGAAGCACTATATAAATCCAATTACTTATTATCACAATATCTATTACATAATCGGGGGCAGTGTTTTTATTAAAATCCCCATACCCACTCTTATATAGAAGTGGCATAGTTGGCACTGGAGGGGGATTGGGTTTATATTGGCTGTAATATGATTTCTCCATTAGTAGACAGAAAACAACACTTTGTAAACCTCACGGTATTTTTAAAGTTTATTTTTAACGTAGAAACACTGTACATGAATTACTTTCTCTGAGACTAATAATGATGTACGGATAAGTGAATTATTTTCAACTTAAAAAAAAAAGTTTCATTTAACACCTGCATCACTCTTCACTCCATTATTACTCAGTTTCCTAGTTTTGAAATGCATTAATATTCTGTCACTTCCTTGTACACACATACACAATAACAAACAAAAACCTCTAGAGTACAGAGACCCACGCTCAACGAGGAAAAACATCCAAGTATGTTTTTGAGCCATTACCAATTCTGTAAAAGTCACCGATGGCAATACGCTTTCATTTGCGAGAAACCAGCGAAGAACTAAAGAGGCAACAATTGTTAACTCCTTGCAGCAATTCTTCCCAAAAGCTCTGTTACCATGACAACATGTTTCTATGGCAAGCAAGACTACTACCGCTACACATTATCAGGCCAATAAATGGACATGGTCTACACATTTTGCACATAGCCGCCCATGAGCTAATGTGAGCCCGGTGCTCTACTGGTTGTGTTTATTTTACAGGACTAGTGGAGCCACTTGGTCCGAGAATACATCCATCCACAAAGTATAGTTGAACAGCCTGGTCCCAGCGCAGGTCCCACAGTTTGTTCCTCCCACATTTGTCAAAGGAACCTTGATTGTTTACATTGCAGCTGACGTGACCTGAATTTAAAAAGGCCCTGGGAAGAGAGAGGTGGGGTTATTTTCATCAAACTTGACCAATCGTAATATATAGACAACAGATCGTTATGGCGAAATCTTTTGAAAAATCAACCAGGAAAAGTGTATTGGTCCTTACTCAGTTAATAGTCCAGAGGTGCTGTAGGAATAGTAGTAGTAGTAGTAATAGTGGTATAGGTTATCACATGTAAACGTCTCTTTTTTTATGTTTCCCTTTTTTGTCCAAAGCAATCCAATAAAGTATATATAAAAACAAACATAACCCTAACAGACCAAGAAAGTCCTTGCGCATTTTTATAAACAGAAGTCTTTTGTGTGTCTTATCTCTTTAAGAGAGTCCACGGCAGTTCCATGGTATATTTGAACAGATTCGTCTGTGAAAATACAACCCCGGTGCATCCATTTAGCGATATACATAGCCCACAGACGTCTGCAAACCTACAGTGGTTCAGTCCTTGCGCCTTGCTTAGAACCTAGTATACAACCTCTGACATCAGAATCTCGTAGGGGACATACTCAAATGGGTTGGTCCTTCTCGGCTGAATACCCTTATGTAATTCCACAGCTAGCTGTCTCACAGCATGTGAGATAGGCTGAAGTCACCGATCAGAGGGGGGTGGATGGAGCAGAGGGCCGGCTGTGTGGGTTGTTGAAAGGCTCAGAAGGGGTCAGGGGTCAGGGGTCAGGGGTCATGGAAGAGTGCAGGAGACCGAGGACTTCCAAACTTCCTTGGCAGCTCCCGTTTTTTCAACGGCAAACATTTAAAATGTTTGACCCACGGTAGTTTCAATAATGATTGTTATACGAGCATTGTACTTTTTCTTAAAAAAAAGAAAGAAAAATGAACACTGGCAATCCTTCATCCTTCATTCTAAGTTCTAGCCTCTCAGGCTGAGTTCTCGCCTGTTATAAACGTCTCTTTGTCGAAGTTTTGTACAGACCGTGGCTCCTGTGCAGTCTGGAGCGGGCAGCCGTCGGGCGGGCTATGGTCCCCCTAGCAGTGTTACCTCTTCCCTATTTCACTCTGGCGTAGGAACTGAATGTTGTTGGCGCTGTCCGCCAGCTCCGGGTACTGCTCCACGGAGAGCACGTAGTAGCCGTCGTAGCCCAGCACCTTCCCCCCGCTCAGCAGCTGCCGCTTCTCCCCCTCGGTCCACAGCCGCGCGCCCTCCTCGCCGTCCCTCACGCGCTGCTGCTCCCGGGCCCACGCGCCGGCCAGCGCCCGCTGCCGCGCCAGCTCCAGGACGCGGGCCTTCTCCTCGTCCAGGGTCATGCCGTAGCGCACCTGCAGCGCCAGCGCGCCGTGCTGCAGCTCCACGTCGGCGAAGCGCCGCGTCCGGCCGTTGACCACGGCGGTGGACTGGGAGACGGTGACGTTGACGCCGTTCTCCAGGGACCGGCGGCCCGAGGTGAGCCGCAGCGCGCCCAGGTCGTTCTCCGGCGGGCTGGTCTTGATGAAGTGGTGGGTGTCGCGGCCCCCCACGGTGAAGTGCAGGTCCTCCAGGTAGAAGGCGTTGTTGAGAACGGCGGCCACCTTGATGCAGTCCTCGTTGGCGATGTTGAGGGCGCTGGTGACCACGCGGCCCTGCGTCACGGCCAGCATCACCCCTTTGCCCACCAGGGACCTGGCGGTGGCAAACCACAGCCAGGGCTTGTCCCGGTCCACGCGCCGGCGGCTCAGCTGGATCTCCGGCATGCGCTCGAAGGACAGGAAGGCCTGGGACTTGCGGGTCACTTCCTGCTGCACGGCCGAGATCAACTGGTGGGGAGAGAGAGAGAGAGAGAGAGAGAGAGGCGTTTGTTTTTTCGTTAGGAGTAATCAAAGGAAGAAGATGCGACATTCCTGCAAGACAAGCGTCTGGATCTGCGCTGCAACATGAGTACGGGTGACAGGCATCCGTCAGCAAAAGTACAATGGCGTGACACACACTGGTTAAGGGGACCACAAGTGCAAGCATGTAAAAATGCTTTGTACAATAATAATAATAATAATAATAACAATAATGGCCTTTCCTTTATTTTGCGATCACCAGCTAAAATCCCAGTCGGGTGAGAAACAGTCTCTATGAGCTTCCCTTGTAGAACCCGGACAGCGCCCCCGACTTCACTGGACTTAAATCTGCTAATGCGTACTTTTAGAATCAGTAAATAAAAGACTTTCCCAGATAGAAACGTCACTATAGCCAAAGTGCAAAGTCATGTAATTAATACCTTGCTCATTGTTATCATGCTGACACGTTTTTTTGTTTTTGTTTTCATGAGCTGTGATGTGCTCTGGACAAAAGTGGACGAAAAGAAATGCCCACTTCCTCCCAACCATAACGACATATGGTGATTTGTGATCATATCTTTTTATCCCACAAGATGAACAAAATGCTGATCAACAGCACAGCTAGCCCTTCAGATGCTGGCCACTATTGTCATAAACGAGAATGTGGAAGTGCATTACCCTCTCTGATTGACTTTTAATGACTTTTTAGCGCACAGATCTAGCTCACAGCCTCCTCAACAGGACCCCTTAAGGAAAACACCCATTCCTCGAAATCAAAGAGCTAATCTGCGATGGGGAGCAGCGAAACAGACGACACCAAGATCTCGAATCACCGAATCCGTCACACGAAAGCGCCACGAAAGCCATGCGAGGAGGAGATTACGTACAGGTAGGTCATCCCACAGCTGACTCTTCTTCATCTCCAGCGAGGGCTGCGTCAGGTCAAACTTGGGTATGGGGAACCCTGGGATGGCGTTGTGGAGGTGGAACCCGAACGTCACCAGCCAGATGTTTACATCTGGGAAGAGGGAAAGGAGGTGAGGGTGCAGTGAGGACCCTTTCGCGAGTGGACTTGTGCACTGACGCTGATTGCTGGTCGTTGTCTGGCACCAAGCAGTCTAGAAAAGCGCTTCTCCCATCCGCTTTGGGGATGAAGCGCACCATGACCCCCAAACAATAAATTCCCAGCACACCCACTTTAAAGTTGGGAGGGTATGATTATGGACGTCGTCACTGTCATACCCAATTACCAGGATTGTATAGAAGATGCAAAAATGGGTGTGCTTCAGGTTCGTAAAATCTTGACAGGCGATCGCATTATTTGTCAAATATGTATTGAAATGGAGCACAACTTTTATCGTGTGGACCACATCCGCTGGCGGAGAATGCCTTTTGTTGAGCCCTAGTATTGCTGTAGCATTTCTGAGGACATTTAGAGATTGTTGTTGAGTTTAGAAAGCACTTGACATGTGATCTCTATTGTAACTGTTCGCACTACCGCAAAAAGAGTAAGTACGAACCCTGCATTTCTGATTCCTACAGCTACTCTCTCCTCTCTCCTACTCACTTGGGAGTCACCTTGGATAAAGGTGTAGTCTGCTGAACGACCTAATGTAAATGTGAACTAAATGCAAATGATGCTTCTTTTTATAAATTGACCGGGGGTCTCTGTAGAGTAACATGAAGCCTTTACCTGTAACATACTCCTTGACCTGGTGGACCTTGCTCACAGGGTTGTTGTTCCGGAACATGTACAGGTTGAACGGCTGCGGCTCTTTGCCCACGCGGGTCCACGTGCCGATGTCTGGGGTGGTCCACCTGGGGAGAGCACACAGAACGCCGCCATCAGGGCACCACTCGGCAGCATCAACAAGGCGGTTCCTGGGTCACTGGCTGCTGTGGGACGGCCAGCGTTGCTGGTCCAGTCCTATAGCCTAACGGCTCTGTTGAATGGGTCTACCTGCGCGCTCTTAGGGCGCCTGCATCTTTATTTTTTATTTTTTTAAATGCTTCCCAACGAGGAGAGAGCGTATGCAGACGACCTTGAGAAAAGAAGGGCTTTTTTTTTCCCATTTCCCAGCGCTTTCTGGTTGAAAACATGTCAACTTTTCAGAAAGGCGCTGGGGTTCGTCACCGTCGCTTCTTTTCAGGCAACCAATCACACGTAAGACGTGGCGGGCTCGTCACCCCTTTTAAACAACAAAACGGAGGACGTGTCAAATGTCGATTCGAAAAAGGAAAGTACACGACGACGGCTAGATGGGTGCTACGAAACGAAGCCCGCAACGTGGACACAGGCCGACACGTGAGTGGACAAATCTGGTTACCTAATACTTAACACAGACAATTCCCCATCAAATAAGTGCGCAACCGGTGCACACTTATTTCTGTACGATATCCCATGATGCACAGCGGACTTCATTGTCATGGGGTTCCTCCAACAGGTTATTTATGCAAATGAGCCGTCACAGGGTGACACGTTCCACGCGCGGGCTTGCTAATGAGACCAATACACGTCACGCTGTTGGATTTCCATCTTTTAATTATGGTTTTTAATCGTGCACACAATCTCAAATTGAGGGCCAAGCTGTTTATCCCCCCCCCCCCCTCCCCAATGTTTTTATATATTTTTTAATATATTTCGCAAGGTGTACCTTGAAAGATTGAACTAAACCAAACAATGCTGTTAACACTCTCCCTCCCTTTGAGGCACTGTATGACCCCCCCCCCCCCCCCCCCATGATGTCAGCCAAGGTCCACAGCTGAATGCCAAAAGTGTGTCTGTGGGCTGTGTGGCGTGACGCCCACCTCCCAGCGGGGATGTCGTAGTCCCGGTCTCCGAAGTGCAGCAGTCGCGTCAGCGGGTCGTACAGACCGCCGTGGAAACCGATCACCAGCACGAAGTCCGGGTTGGAGTCGAAGTACACCTCTCCATACGCCGTGTATTGCACCTGCACAACATGCCATTCGCACGCACGACACGCACGCGCGCGCGCACACGCACAAGCACGCACACACGCACAAGCACGCACACACGCACGCACGCACGCACGCACGCACGCACGCACACACACGAAACAAAAGGTCAGATTGAGTCAAAATGAACAAAATGAAAAATGAATGAATGTCGAAATGAACAAAATGAAAGAGATGTAACACCTTAATAGGGTCATTATTATAGATGTTACAAACTTGTTATACATATATACACATAAATAAATAAATAAATAAATATTATATATATATATCATTATTTGAAGATTCTTTTTGGCATCTTTTTTATGGCTGTATGTTTCGCTTTGCGTTGTGTCGTGTTTGTTTGTGAGACGAATATCAATAGGAATCTCAAGTTGTTAGAGGAACCCCCAAGCACGGCATCTCCTCCCCCCCTCCCCCCCCCCCCCCCCCCCCCCCCGCCCCTCCCGCCCTCACCTGTTTGAGCAAGAGTCCGTTGCTGCTGAACACGGCCAGTGGAGTCCCAGTGTTGTCACACGCCATGTAGAACTCCTCTCCGCTGCTGATCTCCATGGCGAACAGGTGGCCCTGCACATCGCCCACACGGCAGCCATTTTGGTTAGTGTTGGGCGCTACAAGCGGTGGCTTTCTGGTGTGTTGTTGACCAAATCACTGCGGCTGTATTCAATATTTGATTGGCTATTCAACTCCTACACGAACAACACAGTGTTTGTTCTTTAAACCACCCCCAACCCCCCACAAAAAAAAAAGAAAAGCCAACTTTGAAAGCAGCTCCAGAAATAGTGGTTTGAGTTGGGTTCTAGGGAAAAAATTATCGGAATTTGCCGTGACCTTTTTGGGAGCCACATTATGAACTAACTAGTTTGAGAGATTTGGTCTGACATCCAGACCTCAGCATATTAATACTTCATGCGCCTAATATAATTTTTTGGCTGTGTGGGTGGTTCTATTTTTCCAACAGGGATTGATCTTGGTTGCAGTGCTTCGGAAAAATCTGTCTTGTTGGCGAGTCTATGTTTGTTGGAATGAATTATCTTCCTGACCAAGCGACCTGTCATACTGGATAAGAATCCCAGTGCCACTTCCTCAGAATCAAACTATCAACCCAACGTGGGATATAACAAAAGGTCAAAGGATCAAAGGAAGTGAAAGTGGACAGGTACTGCTAGCAAAAGGGATCTCTTGCCAGCGCTCCCCCGGGGGGTGGGGTGGGGTGGGGTGGGGTGGGGTGGGGTGGGGGGGGGGGGGGGGGCGTTTACCTGCAGGTCGTAGTACAGCGACGTGATCTCGGAGCTCGAGTGGTTGTAGACGTGCGTTATCCTGGTGGGGTAATTGAGGTCCGCGTAGAAGAACTGCAGGTGTTGGCCCAGGCTGTTCCTGGACGACACGCGGCGGCCCAGGCCGTCGTAGCGGTACTGGATGGTCCAGCTGGCCGCCTTGCTGTAGACCCGCTCCAGGAGACCTGCAGGGACGGGACACCCCACCGATGAAGCACGCCCCGGAAATCCTGCGCTTCTACAAAGCACCACACCTTTTTTTCTTATGTGATTGTCTTCATTGGGCTTCTTCCCTCACTAGATGAGATATGCTCTTCTATGTATCTATATATGTATATTACCCACATAGAAACCAAATATGATCTGATTGTATTGCAGCTGAGGCCTCTTGAAAACACCCCTAAGCCACTTCTGCATAATACTGTGATGCACCGCAAGATTGGTCTTCTGCACTTTTCACTGACTATCAAACAGATGCAGAAGCACAGTCCAGAATAAGAATCCACAGTATTGATTGGGTGGTCGGCTATCAAGTGTAGAGAAACCAAATAACTACCCCCCACCCACCCACCCACCCACCCACCCCCACACCCACCTTTTGAATTATATTCAAATATCTCGGCGCCTCTCTGCCTCAGGAAGCCGTCCTCGTCGAGCCGGTACTGGACGTCCCCCAGCCGGGTGATCCGGTCCCGCAGGTCGTAGCGCAGGGGGGTGAGGCGCGCGCTGTTCCCGGGGTTCAGCAGGTGCAGGTTCCCGTTCAGGTCATAGTTGTACCTGCGTTGAACCAAAAGGTCGGGGGAGGAGGAGGAGGAGGGGGAGGAGGAGGAGGAGGAGGAGGAGGGGGAGGAGGAGGAGGAGGAGGAGGAGGAGGAGGAGGAGAGGGAGGAGGAGGAGGAGGAGGGGGAGGAGGAGGGGGAGGAGGAGGAGGAGGAGAGGGAGGAGGAGGAGGAGGAGGAGGAGGAGGAGAGGGAGGAGGAGGAGGAGGAGGAGGAGGAGGAGAGGGAGGAGGAGGAGGAGGAGGAGGAGGAGGAGGAGAGGGAGGAGGAGGAGGAGGAGGAGGAGGAGGAGAGGGAGGAGGAGGAGGGGGAGGAGGAGGAGGAGGAGGAGGGCGCCGCACGCCGTAAACGGAACCAAAACAACAACAATCGTTGGGTTAAAGTTGTCTCTATTCATATTCATGGCCATCCCATAATATATCAATTCCCTACACGTAAAAAAAGTGCCAATTTCAAAATGCCCCAAAATTGTATTAATGTTCAAAGGAAGGAGTGAGTGGCTAATCAGATCAGTACACACTCATTCATTATTATTGACACCCACAAATAATACTATGTGCTTTGTTAGGAAGTCTGCATTAATTATATCCCTGTCACTAATGTTTCCATGCAATGGGATTGAAAAGTGTACACGGATGACTGCAATCCAGTAGGTAAGCGGCATCCGTTCATCCGGATTCAGTTTGTGTTTGCGCCAACAACCCGAGAGGCCGAAGAACCTCGTGTGCCCAGTCTCCAGGCCTCGTACCTCCACATCATCTTCTCGTTGAGGAAGACCGTCTGCAGCTGCCCGTCCACGTCGTACTCATAGCCGTACTTGGTGGTGTTGGCAAACGGTCCGATCTTGATCTCGCGCTTGGTGACCCTCCCCATGGTGTCGTACTGAATGGTGATCCAGTACATCAGGGACCTGAAGATCTCGTACTGGATCTCCTTGATTCGGCCGTGCTGGTCAAAGTGCTTTGTGTAGGTCATCACGGCCGTGGAAATGATCTGCCATCCAAGCGGGACGAAAGGTCAGCACGACGAAATTCAACAGTCGTACGGTGGCCCAGATGGTGCCACGAAATGATTATGTGTGTTTTTTAATTATCGTACACACACATATAGATATCGCGCACGAATAAACATTCCTTTCGAATTTCAGAAAGTGACAACATTTTCGCGCCAGCTCATCTCTCCCAAGCACACTTTGGGGGTTAAAAGGGGCTGAAACGGAAGACTACGTCGGCGACCTCGACACCCCCCCCCCCCCCCCCACACACACACACACCCCCCCTCGCGCTCACCTGGTTGATGTCATAGTAGATGACGCCAAACTTGCCGAACTGCTCCACCTTCCCCGAGATGTCGTCGAACTGGTACAGGTCGATGGGCAGCGGCGTCTCGTTGATGACCGCCTGCATGCTGGTCACCCGGAAGCTGTTGTCGTAGGTGTAGTCGAAGCGGGCGTTCACCATGCCGTCCTCGCTGAAGCGGAAGATCTGCCGGTCCACCAGCGGGCCGATCTGCCGGTAGCGGATGGAGCAGATGAAGCCCTCGCTCTGCAGGTTGACCGTCTTCAGGACGCCCGCCGTCTCGTCGTAGGTGAAGCTGACCCGCGTCGAGTCGTACAGGATCTCCGCCAGCTTGTTCTGAGGGCGGGGGGGGGGGGGGGGGGGGGGGGGGGGGGCAGCACAGTCACGTCACTTGAGTGGGGGGGGGAATGGTTTGCTCTCGCGGGCGAAATAAGTTGGTGCCGCTTCAAACAAACGCAGTATTTCAAAATACTATTGAGACTATTGGGAGCAAAATTGTTTAAGGCACAGTTTAGGAAGTAGGACAAAATGGGTGCAGGACATTAAAATAAACTAAAGTGGATGTAAAAAGGTACGGACAATAGAAGTGAAGGCCCCAAACACAGCAGTACCTGTCTGCGATACTTGTACAGGATGCGACGACCGGTCCCCAGGTGGGCAATTCTTAGGAGCTGTTGACAAGGACACAAATCACTGTGTCACACAGCTAGTATGAACATCTTTCAGACGCCGTGAATCAATCAAGGTGATGAAAGGAAGTGGATTCAAACAGCAGCTGCTCAACTGGAGCTATATAACTATGTTTAGCTATCGACCTGAAATATCCAACAAAGGCTACACAATAAAAACTTAAACAGAATAATGAATGAACCTCTTTCGGTTGTAGGGGCCTTTTCTTAACAATTCCCTTTATGTATTTGTTGAAATATTCAGAAATCCACTGCAGACAGAGATTATTACATCAAAGAATAAAATTGATGAGACCAACATGTTTATAACTGTTGTGTTTTAGATTGCAGAAAAAAAAAACAAAAAAAAAAACATAAGCCAGTTAGTTCAAATCATTCTAACATCAAAAATGAAGCTAATGTCGTGATGAAAAATCCTCGTCTCTGATTTGTCCACAGCGTCCTTGTGTTCCTCGTTCGGGCCTGGGCCTCACACATCACACCTAGTGTACATCACATGCATCACATGGGGGGGGGGGGGGGGGGGGGGAAGGCACACCGCACGGCCCCCCGTTGTCCCAGAGGAGGCCCTCACCTCTAACCCCCCTACGCACCTGCCCGTCCTCGGAGTAGTCGACGGTGACGGAGGCGTTGCTCTCGGGGGGGCTGTAGATGTTCCTGTAGTAGCCCACGGAGCGCACCGTCTGCATGGTGTGGCGCGCCACGCTGGGCATGGTGACGGCCGACAGCCGGTCCCCCGCGTCGTAGTCAAAGATGTACTGGTGCTGGCTGTGCAGGAGCAGCACCATGGACTGAGGGAGGGGGGGGGGGGGGGGGGGGGGGGGGAGGAGGAGGGGGGGGGGGGGGGGGGAGGAGGAGAACCAAGAGAACAACATCTGTGAGACAGAGAAGGCCGTGCAGGAGGTCAGGCCGTGTCCGTCCCTGGGGGGGGGGGGGGTTCCCGTTCACCTCTGGAAGCATTCCTACCATCAGGCAGGGGGTTGAATGGTCTCATTACACGGGTTGGATGGGTGGGTGGGTAGGTGGGTGGGTGGGTGGGTGGGTGGGTGGGTGGGCGCGCGGGTGGCAAAACCGTGCGCACGGACGTTGAATCCGAGGGCGTGGGTTTACAAAACCTCACCGTTTACAAATTTGTTCGGACAGATTTGTACACATTAAGCCCCCCCTTACGGAGAGGGGCTCTGCGAGATTCAAAAAAGCCTTGTAGAATGGGGATATCTCTCTTGTGTGAGGAGAGCCATGTTTAAAGAAGATAAATATCTTGATAGAAAAATGTGTGCATTGTTGAGCAATGTTTTACCAAGGCCAAGATCTGCTTCCTTGGAACATCTACCACTAAATAGAATCAGAAAATAGCTGATTGCAGAAAGCGAGTAATACTTGATTGATTTGTCGAATGTAGCAGAATTACTGTTGGTGCTGTGTTGCACTTTGAATGTTTGTATGTTTACATGCCCAAGCAGTGTTGGGCAATGAAACCAACCTCATATTATGAGTGGAACATAGCAAACAGGGGAGAGAAATAAAGAGGAGAATGAAGAGGGCGATCCGTTTCTATGATCAGCATGTGAAGCTGGGTAATGGAGCGCAGAACAGGCATTAGCCTCTCACAGGCCTCCTTAATTAGCTTCCCATGACCTCTCGCATATGGCGAGAGGTGAGGAGGCATCTGTGTGTGTCTAGTTTGCTATACGCTCACATAAACAATGTGTGTGTGTGCGTGTGTGTGTGTGTGAGAGAGAGAAAGTAAGGGATAAAGAGTAACTGGAAAGAATTGGCCAGCATCTGTCCTAGGCACTGTGCATTCAGAAAATTCTTCACAGTTCACTTTTTCTACATTTTTCTGATGGTACAGCCTTATTACAAAATTTATTAAATAAATGTTCCCCTCATGCATTGACACACAATATTCCTTGATATATTGGTCACAAAGCAACACCTATTTTGTTAGAAAATGTGCCAATTAAAAATATATATAGAAAATCTATTTAGACGTCAATTTGAACATCATGGATCAATGGTCTCAATTTTGTCAGTGAAACAGATCCCTAGTCATAAAGATGAATTCACAATGTTCCTAAAAACAATACATTTAGCCATCGACACACATTATTGTTTGGAAATTCATTAAGCGTATGTGAAAATAATGTTAATTATAGATTACTCTTTTTATAGGTAATATTTAATCGCAAATAAAATATTGTTGCCTAGTGTAATTAAAAATGTATTTTACTGCAAGTAAATGTTCTGCACAATGCTGTTCTTCGCTGAATCGCTGCCCAGTAATTAGCTTATCTCCGTTAGCTCTCATTTAAAATGATTATGGTTTATGTATTATGTTTTAATCATACTACTGGGCTCCATTAATCAATATGAATAATCTGTTATTTTTATCTATCTGTAATAAATAATCATAATATATGAATGTTTGTATTATAATAAGTTAATACAGCCAAGTCTGAATTATCTGGTCAGAAGTTAGAGTGCCTTTTAACATTCATCGCTAGTTCTGGACAGCTACATCAACTACATTTCTATACACTTTTGGCTGCGCCTGTCAATTCATTTCTTGTAATGGCGGCCATAATAAAACTGTTTTAAGCCTGTGTTGACGGGACTAAATGCAACATGTTGTATTGCTGTAGTAGTATCCAGTCTCAACATGCTGTAAACTAAAGTAAGGAATTGAGGAGGTATTTGTCTCCGCAAAGAGGAAACCTTTTCCTAGGATGTTTAAGAGTCATTTAAGTAGGTCATAGAATGGATGAATGGTGCACTACTAGGTTCATGGGAAGTATTAGGTTATGTTTTTATCTGATATAATCATGCATACTTATAGCCTTCCACGAGTCCCACTATGAACCTGTTTGTGTGTGTATTTGTAGCAAAATTCGACATACCAGAAATCATTTGGAATATTAATTCCATATTTAGGTCTGTTGCTATTCTTGTGTGCTGTTTGTGTTGGACCCTACTGTTTGACAGTGTTTGTGTGGGCCAGTGCAGTTAGATAATGGAGTGGGACTGAGATTTTCCAGGGGAATGATCCTGGGTTTTCCCTTTGTTTCCTCTTTTCTAACCCCCACTTTTGCACCCCGTACCTATACGCCCTCCGCCTCTCGCCACATATTTTATTCATGTCTATTGGTGTTCTCTTCAAAGTGTCACTCAAAAAAGTAAAAAAATAAAGAAGTTTCTCCTCTCCTCACTCTTCCCTGTCACTTTTCCATCAGTAAGACAGACTCCATATAGTGTTCCAGAATAACAAACAAACTAAAAGAAAATGTAGAAAGTTTACTTCAGTTTTTTTTTTTGTGTGAAAGTTCAGGCCTGACTAGTGCCAGATTACGTAGCTTGCGATATACATTATTAAAATAAGGATTTATCTGCGTGTGGCCACATTGTTCCCTGGAACCGTGGCAGAAGCCGTTAACTGGAAGAACACCTTCCACAACTGCATAGGCGCAGGGCTCAAGACTAACATTTTCTACTTTGTACTTTCCAAACGTTTTCATTTTGGTGGCACCCTAACAAATTTGTTCGCACCCCATTTTGTCGCTGGTCTCTTGCAGTTTCGGCATGTCCTTGTCACGTACCATCCAGAAAAGTGTGTGTGTGTGTGTGTGTGTGTGTGTGTGTGTGTGTGTGTGTGTTATTATGCTCTTATCTTGCACTAGTGCTGCGGTGCGATTTCATGGAAACAACTGCACGGTCTACAGACACATGGCCAAAACGTCCGTGTGTCCGTAGACACACGGCCAAAACGTCCGTGTGTCCGCAGACACACGGCCAAAACGTCCGTGTGTCCTAACCTAGGGCGGCTCGTGTTTCGCGATGACAGCGCTCACACCAGCGCCGCATACAGCCCGCTCTGTAACGTCCAGCACTGCTCAAACACCTCCGTTCACCACCCATCACATTTAACACAGAACGACAACCTAGCATCGACGTGTGTGGCCCTTTTCTACCACGCGACGCGGGTTTGAAGCTCTGCCGGAACCGAGTCGGACTCGGGCCGAGAGTGGATCCCAAAGCCACCCGACTTCCTCCACAACAGCACTCAGGTTGTGATAGTGTCGCTTTGCTTTTCGCCAAAGCGTTACCCCAATAAATCATTTGTGCTAACCAATTTCACCGTGGCAGAATTGAACGTGGAAGAAAGAAAAACAACAACGTTGTCAACTAATGAGTTACATGATGCAGCTGAAAAGCATCATGGTGACGCAGTGCCACTGTTGCATTGTTTGGGGAGAACCCTGACATATATCCATATATATTTTATTTTTGTGTATGGCACCAAAGCGACATAATGACCTTGCATCCACACTGAAAATGCGACCATTTTGGTCGCAGTTTTGAGCCCTGTAGGTGAATTTAAAATGTATCAGATGATCAACAATTCAGCAGCCTAAATATGCCATCACTAGACTACTTAGACGGAGAGAAACTCATTAAGTGTCTGAACTTCCCTTCTGGGAAATGGAAATAAATGACAACAAACGTGTTAAAAGTGTCTGTAATTGTTATTTTCTTTTTGCCTAAACGTTCCAAAGTACACACACAATTGAGTTGTTCTAGGGCATTGCACTCTCATTAAGTCTACTAATCTCCACCAGTCTCCCAAACAAACAGAAAAGGGTGATCAACAGCCTTTGCTGGACATCATTCCACTAGCCTTTTCAGAAAAGGGGGAACAATAAATGTAACTTGGTGATTGTGCAGATTGTGTCTGTTTAAATGTACACAAGGGATACAATTCAAAACACAACCATGAAACTAACTCGAGGTTATTCTGACTGTGTGTGAATCTGCTCCTCACCTGGTGTGTGTTTGCACGCTATTCCATTCGTTAAATATCATAATCCAAAATATTCTTTGATGGACCGCCATCGAAAAATGCATCCATAACTGAAACAAAAGCAATTGAAAAACTCTCAATTGGACCCTATGCGTATTAATCCTGCAAGGTATAGGTTTGAACGATTAAAGGGGATTACTGGGGGATTTTTTACGAAGCAGAATAGAGAGGTTGAAGTCAAACGATAATCTCCCACTTCCACGTCACTCCACCGTTCTCAGTGCCCCCGTTCGATCCTCCTCGACGGGGTTCGGCTAAGCCTCTGCAACTCCTCCAGGTGCTTGTTCTGGGGGCTCACGTCTGACGTACAAGACTCTTGTGTAAGCTCACCACGCACACACACACACACACATGCAAGCGCACACGCACGCACGCATGCACAAACACCCACACACATGCACAAACACGCACACACGCATGCATGCACACACACACACACACACACACACAAACACGCACACACACACATATATACACGCGCACACACTCACATATACACGCACACACGCGCGCGCACACACACACACACGCACGCACACACAAACACGCACACACACACAAACTCGCACAAACACACACATACATGCGCACACACACACACACACACACACACTCACACACACAAACACGCAAACAAAGCGCACACACACTCCGGGCACACAAAGATGTGCCATCCTCTCAGAGCCTAGCAACCCGTAGCCGTTCAGTGCGGGGGCTGGCGGCAGGTTATCCGTGATTGGTCGAGCAGGGAGCATGCGTAGTGTTATGCTTTGTTTACGAGGACGCTAGCCCGGCAAAAATGTGTGCCCTCTAACTAAATGACTGATTTCTCGCCACAGGAACATTGCAAACAGTTTATATGCAGTGACTGTGAGGCAGACCCCGTGAGCCGTTGTCATATGGGAATGAAACTAATATCTGGTACTAATGGTGGCTGCTACAGCGATTTGAAGACACTCTCCCATTACACCACGGTGTGTCTCCTTGGGACATAGTAGTGTCTAAACAAATCAAGTTTCGCCACGGCAGGGTGCGTTGTTCGTCACCAATAAACATATCTTAACGAGGGATAAGTATTTTAGACCGTAGTCTATGTTTAAATAAGCGTGCGAAAAATAAAGGTGTCTTAATGCACCTAACAAACATTTTGGTGACAGGATGAGAGTGTGTTTACCTTGTCCAGATAGGTGTAGCCCCAGGTCTTTCCGTCAGCAAACACCCGGGATACAATCCTCCCCTGGAGGTCATACTCCCATTTCTCTGTGGTGGGACCCCGCTGTAGGCCAGTCACCTGACCCGTACTACACACACACACACACACACACACACACACACACACACACACACACACACACACACACACACACAGATGCTGACCACCAGGGCAAAATCCTTGTAACAAAACGATACTTTCAATATTAACACATGTTGCTTATTGTTGGTAAGACTTAAGTACAGCGCCCCCCTGTGGTCACATAGTAAAAACTAAAGACTAAAGTGTAAATACATGCGAACGGATTGGTAAAGCGTGCCCTCGGATTGGTAAACCACGTGCAAGGATTTGCAATCCCCATGTCCTTTTCTTCAGCAAACGGGCCTGGACCAGGGTGACCACTTCTTCCAAGCAAATCCGATTCAATTTCATTTAAGGGCAGAGTTAATGATGGTCGAATCAGGGATATTGCTTAGGCTTTGTGTTTTGTGTCTTTATGCGCGTTGTTTGTGCAAGTGGCCATCGCGGTCCAAGGCAGGTCCATTTGCTGAAGGCCAGAAGAGGGCATGTGGAATGCAAATCAGTGCACATGGTTAACCAATCCGTTAGCACGCTTTACCAATCCGTTAGCACGCTTTACCAATCCGTTAGCACGCTTAACCAATCCGTTAGCACGCTTTACCAATCCGTTAGCACGCTTTACTAATCGCACGGATTTGCACTTAATTCTTTTCATCATGTGACCCCGGGAGGGCGCCGTACTTAAGAGCTATTCTTCTATTGTAGAGTGCAATTTATTGAGAATGCCATAGCCGTCCATCTGCTTAATGAGTGAAATGCAAATTGTGAATCGACTCCGCCTGCATCTGTTTGAGCCAATTCAGATTTTAGATAAGTCCCTGCTCATTTCTGACCAATCAGGGCATCTTTTCCCTAATTGGTTTGGGGAATCCATCTCTCCTATCAATCAAAGGTGCATGAATGCAACACTTCTCAATGTCTGTGAAAAGTAGGGAGAAATGGAGCAGAGAGAGAGCGGATGTTTTTCGGTTGTTAGTTTCAATATCTTGCTCTCTTCAGCTATTTTCTGCTCTCTCTCTTTACAACCCCTGAATCTTACCTGTCAGCTGCAATCAATTGCTTATCAATCCATACAACCGGACCCCAGCTCGTTCATATACATCTGTAAACATCTCTTTTATTTATTCTATTCTTTATCTTACCCGTCTCCCAAACCCAGCAGCCAGTATGTGTATATATCTCATATCATGGGATGGCATGGGGGTGTCATCGCATCTTATCTTGAATTATCGCAGTCTAAAGCAAATCAAGTTGTACTGTGTGGTGCATAAATCAAAAGAGCAGAGGAATCCAGAGTCTCTGGAATCCACCAGACGGAAGGGATAGCGAGCACAACATGATGAGAGAAGTCAGCACCAGCCATGCCCCTGCAGGCTCTTACCTGGAGTACGTCAGGTTGACAGACAACAGCTTGCTGCTGGGCACCCAGAGTGACGGGTGGCCTTGGGTGTCATAGATGATCTTCAGGAGGAACTTGCGGTGGTCATCGTAAATCTTCTCGGTTCGCAGAGAGCGGTCGTAATCCACAGACAACAGGTTCCTGCCATTCACCTGTAAAACCCCCACAAATGCAATGTTGTGTGAAAGTGTCAATGATCCTGTGTTTCACCCCGTAAACGATGGCATTTTGTCACTGTTAGTATATGAATAGCGTAAGTCAGAAAAATACTGATGTAAAATCCCATGTCCAGGCCTTCTCCACCAACCAGTTTGTGAACGTTCTACCCTGCTCTGAACTCGAGTCATGTTCTTTGCAAAGTGCCCTTTCAGAGGCACTTTATAACACTGTTTATCATTATAACACTCTTACTCAACTTAAAACTCGTACTTGCTTAAAAAATAAATAAAACGTAACCATGGGGATTGCACCATCCCTTCCTACCAAGAACTCTAAGACACTGTCAAAAACACCACCATGGATGAAAGGACTTTGTCGAGATCATTAGCCTTTACATTCATTAGTGGGGTGTACTAGATTGGTTCAATAGCATGTGTTTCTGGGGTACCCTCCACTGTTATCCAAAAAAGCCCTATGCCGTGTGTTCCAAGACGAATCACTGCATTTTCAGTTTTCAATCCTATGGTTTTAAATACATGGTGGCAGTGAGGTGTGAGTATTTGCTCAATGTTTGAAAAGGAATTTGTATTTGGTTGTAAATGTTGATTTTTCAATGTGATGACTGTAGTCCTGAGACTCAAATACTTCCATAACATTATTCAAATGGGATATTATACTAGTGAATTGCAGACATTTTTGCACTTGTATTGTGATGTAATAATAGCTAAAGCCAAGGCCACCTAACAAAGCCATCATAACAGATGGTAGTTCTGTAGTCGTTACAAAGTGTTATCCTATGAGGAGGGGTTTCTAGGATCCGGTGACAGAAGGCCCTTCAGGCCCCAGTTTCCTGGTTTGGTTTCTTCGTGTCCGACAGTTTGTAAAGAACACCCTCGTTTACCACGGAACTTAGCTGAGGGCTGGCACCAGTTTAATCCCGTGTTGGGCAAGAGAAGGACGTTTGTTAGCCTCTGTATCAACCAGGAGGTTCCTCAAGCTATAAATGCTCGCTGGTGATTCATGCTGATGCAGTGCTTGGAATGTGCTTGGTGGTCGGAAGGAGCAGCTCAACAGTAATGATACTTTGAAACGTTTCTTCCCCCACGAATAACTGCCAAATAGGGGAATCACTGTGTGATGGAGTCATTACATTTAAGATAAGAGTCTGGCTGAAAAGAACGTTCAAGCCCCCCCCCCCCCCACCCCCACCCCCTTTGGACACTTGTTCCACTAGACATTAACACTGGAGGCCTGGAGGTGAGAGGAGATAAGAGCGATGGATGGATGATAAGCAAACAAAGCTCCAGAGCAACGGGGACGGCGGCCAGCAGGAAGAAAAGCTTTGGGATCCCGCCAACTATCCTGCAGAAGCGCTGCCATCTCCTATCGGGGGGGGGGGGGGGGGGGGGGGGGGAGAATATCATTTTGCAGATTGAAAGTGCCCTCATGTAATCTCAGTGATGATCCAATCACACGGTGACCTTGGTGTTATTAAAGGCGCGGGGCAGAGTTGAAATCTCGCCATGTTTAATGCTGCCTTAAAGACAGCCCGAAATTAATGACTTGCATTCATAAAATATTTCTGACATCCACAAATGAGTTTTCCAAGAGGTCAATTCGGAAACCTTGCTTTGTATGAACAACTGCTTTGTATAAATAATTAATAAGAGAATTTTAGAATAATTTCATCTTATTATATGAGTTGCCATGTAAACCATTGAGCATTTCCATTAGCACCAGGATTCAAACCATTCCTCGATTGACAAAGTTTATGCATGGGACTATTTTGAACCACGGGTCATCTCACTGCAACCCACAGTTTAAAGAGATGATGATTTATAGTGAGCATTGTCTTAATGGACTATTCAGACAGAATAGTAGGAGGTATAACTCTGGGCTCGTTTGTAATATTCGTGTTTCGCTTGATATGAGTGGTATAATTCAAATTCTTCTAAAAGATCATCTTTCTATTTACTTTTTTTTTGTATTCTACCTAATTGTATGATCGTTGTTAACTGGTTTTGAATATGAATGTTTTTATTTTTATTTTTTCATATCAACGTAAGCTTTGCATTTTTTTATACTAATGTAAATTAATGCATATTAATGCAATTGAGGTTTTTGCATGTAGTGCGTTACGCATGTACAGCATGTCAGCTGTGTCACCCCAGGAAGAAAAGAAAAAAATGCCATGGCTGATTGCCATGGCATCAGCTAATGGGGAACCTTTCAAATAAACACATAAACAAATAAACAAATGGAGACTAACCCCCCCCCCCCCCCCCCCCCCCCCCCCAAAGAAAAAAACTGTTTCTCTTGATTAACATCCTCCGAACGACCTCTTTGGACTGACTTCGAAAGACGCCGTGTGCTCTGCATGAGACTGGACGTCGATCTCAGTGGCTCGCATGAGTTCAACGACGTCGGATCCCACCCAGTGATGGGGGGGGGGGGGGGGGGGGGGGGGGACACACTCACCCGGAGTTTCCTGCCGAAGACGATCACCTTCCCGCGAGTCTGCTCCTTCCGGAACCGCCACTCCACCAGGTTCTGCCCGCTCTCGCCCGGCAGCGTCATGTTGCGTCGGGCCACGGTGGGGTTGGCCGCACCTAGCGAGGGGTTAACAGCAGGGCGCCGCACTGCTACGTCACACGCTGACCGTTAGGCCTTTTACCTCAAACCACGAGTCCCCATATCACACATAAAACCAGGGCCGTTGGACCCTAACCGTCTGTGAGCAGACTGTGAGTACTGTGAGTACTGTGAGTAGACTGTGAGTAGACTGTGAGTAGACTGTGAGTACTGTGAGTAGACTGTGAGCAGACTGTGAGCAGACTGTGAGTAGACTGTGAGT
This sequence comes from Lota lota, assembly GCA_026745465.1. Lineage (NCBI taxonomy): Eukaryota > Metazoa > Chordata > Actinopteri > Gadiformes > Lotidae > Lota > Lota lota. Next base: position 30,980 of record JACYXH010000750.1, read on the forward strand.
AGACTGTGAGTAGACTGTGAGCAGACTGTGAGTAGACTGTAGTAGACTGTAGTAGACTGTGAGTAGACTGTGAGTAGACTGTGAGTAGACTGTAGTAGACTGTGAGTACTGTGAGTAGACTGTAGTAGACTGTGAGTACTGTGAGTACTGTGAGTACTGTGAGTAGACTGTAGTAGACTGTGAGTAGACTGTGAGCAGACTGTGAGTAGACTGTAGTAGAATGTGAGTACTGTGAGTAGACTGTGAGTAGACTGTAGTAGACTGTGAGCAGACTGTGAGTAGACTGTAGTAGAATGTGAGTACTGTGAGTAGACTGTGAGCAGACTGTAGTAGACTGTAGTAGACGGTGAGTAGACTGTGAGCAGACTGTGAGTAGACTGTAGTAGACTGTGAGTAGACTGTGAGCAGACTGTGAGTACTGTGAGTAGACTGTGAGTAGACTGTGAGTACTGTGAGTAGACTGTGAGCAGACTGTGAGCAGACTGTGAGCAGACTGTGAGTAGACTGTGAGTAGACTGTGAGTAGACTGTGAGCAGACTGTGAGTAGACTGTAGTAGACTGTAGTAGACTGTGAGTAGACTGTGAGTAGACTGTGAGTAGACTGTAGTAGACTGTGAGTACTGTGAGTAGACTGTAGTAGACTGTGAGTACTGTGAGTACTGTGAGTAGACTGTAGTAGACTGTGAGTAGACTGTGAGCAGACTGTGAGTAGACTGTAGTAGAATGTGAGTACTGTGAGTAGACTGTGAGTAGACTGTAGTAGACTGTGAGCAGACTGTGAGTAGACTGTAGTAGAATGTGAGTACTGTGAGTAGACTGTGAGCAGACTGTAGTAGACTGTAGTAGACGGTGAGTAGACTGTGAGCAGACTGTGAGTAGACTGTAGTAGACTGTGAGTAGACTGTGAGCAGACTGTGAGTAGACTGTAGTAGACTGTGAGTAGACTGTAGTAGACTGTGAGTAGACTGTAGTAGACTGTGAGTAGACTGTGAGCAGACTGTGAGTAGACTGTGAGTAGACTGTGAGCAGACTGTGAGTAGACTGTGAGCAGACTGTGAGTAGACTGTGAGCAGACTGTGAGTAGACTGTGAGTAGACTGTGAGCAGACTGTGAGTAGACTGTGAGCAGACTGTGAGTAGACTGTGAGCAGACTGTGAGTAGACTGTGAGTAGACTGTGAGTAGACTGTGAGTACTGTGAGTAGACTGTGAGTAGACTGTAGTAGACTGTAGTAGACTGTTAGTAGACTGTAGTAGACTGTGAGTAGACTGTAGTAGACTGTGAGTAGAATCTGAGTGGATTCTGAGTGGATTCTGAGCCATGTGCCTGAAACGGTCAGCGTCCGTCTCGAAGCCAATAACGACATAAATGTTGCTTTGCTGTCAAAAGGTCTTGTGACACGGGAGACTGTGGTTTAACCTTCAACCTTGATAGATATTTTTCAGTTTTCAACGGCAATATAGCCATTACAAGTTGCTAAATGAACGAATAACCTTTGCCATGTGCAGTGCAGATGTTGTGTATATATGTTTGCCCAGAGGGCCACCATTACCTGCTAGAATGTGGGGCTCGGTCTGGTAGTGTGTTTCCATCCCGTTGGCGTAAATGACTCGGAGGGAATGGTCGTTTCCAACCTCGTAGCTGTTGCGCAGTTGGTCTGATGTGGAAGGAAAAGCATCATCACCATTACTCACACATGTTTTAACCACGAAAACGGGATACATAATCTGAATATTTTTCAAACATTATTATATATGTTACATATATGCTAGAGTAATAAATGGTCAATTCATTTTCCATTGTTACAAATGCATATATTTGTAATAGTAGTAATAGCAGTAGTAATTAGTCATTAGTAATTAGTAATAGTAATAGTAATAATAGTTTGCTACTGATTAGCATTGTGATTCACTTTTTATTTGACAAAATTAATGTTTCAGCCTGATTCCATTTACCAAATGTAAATGTGGCTCCTAGGACTTTATGTGGCTAGCATTTCATCTGTTCTTGATACAATCGTTTTTCCGGTGATGTATCATCGGATTGCAGATCAATAAACTGTAAATTATTTAAAGTTACTTGATAGGCCTGGTCAACCTTGTTCTAGGATATGCAATCCCTTTGTCTTCAATTGGCAACATTGTCTTATTTTAAGAAATAGTTTATGGAACAAACCTAGCTTGGAGGATTTGTTCTTTAAAGTACAATTTAACTACAATATGTATACGCAAATAAACAGCATCACCTGTCTTGTTAATTTATCCATAGCTATTGTTTTTATATGTTTTAACTGGACTACATCGCAGCATATTCACTTCAGAAATATGTGAAATTATTGAGTTATAAACAGCAGAAATGATTGCGTTATAATTATCCTCATAACTCAATCATTTCAGCAAAGTGTAGATGCTGAAAATAATGGTACGCCTGGCTGAGATCCTCTATTTTTGTTCAGAACTCAAATGCTGATGCGTTGGTCTATCCAATTTAGCGTCATATTTTATGACACATTTATGACATGTATTTGAATTAAAAGTAAGGCTTTGGCAAAAATGACATGTAACGCTATGAAATCTGAATAATGGGAAAAGTGTCCCCCCCCCCCACTATCGTGTTTGTCTGTCAACCATTGTATGCAAATGAGCGTTTATGCATTTGTATGTATGCATTTGTGTTTGTGTTTGTGTATGCATTTGTGTATGCATTTGGTCATTCATCAGTTTGACAGTCACGTATAAATTGTTCGAAAAGGCGAGAATATAGATGACTAAGAACAGCGATCCATAACCAGTGATGGTAGAAGCATAGAGCATGATCCACGATGAGCAGTTGGTGTTCCCCATGAGCCAAAAACAAGGACGTACAAGAGGTATTTTGTCAAACATACAAAGCATAGGCTTTCCTTAAGAACCCTATGATTTGAATACACAGATACACACAAGATACATCCCCACATTTCTCATTTCCCAAGAAATAGAGAGGGCAAGAGAGAGAGAGCATGAGAGAGAGTGAGAGAAAAGACAGAGCAAGAGAGAGAGGGAGAGGGGGAGAGCGAGAGAGATAGGAGAGGGGGAGAGCGAGAGAGATAGGAGAGGAGGAGAGAGAAAGAGGGAGAAGGAAAGAGAGGAAGAGGGAGAAAGAGAGAGTGATGGAGAGAGAGAGAGAGAGAAGGACAGAGGGAGAGTGAGAGAGAGGGATGGAGAGGGAGAAGGAGAGAGAGAGGTGGCCAGCCCACCTAGGCATATTCACTACTCCCTCATGTAGCTGGTGAGAAAGACGGCCTACATATAAATAATGCATGGGGCTTGAGAGAGAAGTTATTCAAACCCAACCACTGGTGGTTGGGTTTGAATAACTCATCAGATTGCAATCGATATCGATCCTGCTATGGCGCAAAAGCTGCTTCTTCTCTGCTGCTTCCCACACTGTACGCTGGTGAAGCCAGCCTGACATTGTCTCCACATGCAGACAGACAAGTAAGCAACGGTTCCTTTTATTCCATTTAAATCAGAGCCTGGTTCATCATACAGTGCATTGTTTTTGACCCGTGCAGTATGAACTCCAGTCGCACAGGGGATGCACTCACTCCGGTGAAAATATTGATGAATTCATTTAAATTATGAATACTTAATACAAGGCTCTTGACCAGAGTCAGGATTCTGGTCAAGGTTTTAAATATGCCCATTTTCAAAACATGTCCGTCACTTACATCCAAATATAAAAGCTAACAACAAACGTCCAGCGAAAAACAATCTTACCGCAGTGGAGGTTTTTAACTAACAAATTGTGATTACAGCAATTAACAACAATTAGGATCAATTCCATTCATGCATTAATGCAGCTGCAAAGCCCCGCGTGTCCCTTGAGGATGTTCTATTTATACAGTAGTAGTTATCATGAGGGGAGCTAAGAGAAACGTCTAACTGCAGTGACATTTATATCTGCCAATTATGTCATAAGCATGTGCAAGGAGCATTTGAACTGCCTGAGGGACCGAGGTAAATCATTATTGACAAGTGACT
>JACYXH010000750.1:40000-80000 GCA_026745465.1 Lota lota
TTCTTTGTAATTATTTGTATATTATAAAATATAAATAATAATTTGTGTTTTGACTTCAGCATGTGTTTTAAGTCCCATTCTTGGTCGTGCGTATGTATGCGTTCTTACATTTTTATGATACAGGTACATTCATCATGATTACAGCTGTAGCATTGGCCAAAAGTAAGGCTCAACAATTTTGTATTTATTAATTATAATGATCTACTATTATCTACATCTATCTTATCAAATATATCTCGAAGTATAATAATTTCGCAATTGTAGCATAATTAATCCACGTATACAAATATATCGAGATCAAAAGGCTGAAATGATGCACATCGGTAATTGACGTTGACATTTTCATCATTGCATTTTTTGTAATTCTGTATACAAAACACCATCTTCATTTGCTAAGCAACCGTTCAATCGAACACATTATCATACCATTTAACACACGTACAGTTATGGTCATGATGAAAATCAGCTTCCGGGCAATATGCTTTTCCCGTTTGAATGTTGTGCGTCAACCTTCTTGTTGCACATGAACACCGAACCCCGGGGAAATAGACCCTCTGCACACGCGTCACCGTAGAACAAACACAACTGTCACTCATAACACAAACGATCGCTCTCGATCGTTTGTGTTATGAGCGACAGTTGTGTTTGTTCTGAGGGGCGGTCTCACCTGCCGGATGCGGTGGAGTTTCTTCTCGTCCGTCTCTGCGATGTACAGGATGCCGCTGTAGGACAGGGCGATGGCCGTGGCTCCCTCCAGCATGGTCTGGACGGCTCTCTTGCCCAAGGTGTACTCTACGCCAGGAACCTGGCAGTGCATGGGACGGCCAGCCACGATGCGCACCTGTGTGCAGGCAGGCAGACACACACACGCACACACACACACACACACACAAAAGTGCAGATGTGAGTTCATGTGGTATTTCTTATACCAAGCATAAATATATATATATATATATATATATATATATATATATATATATATATATATATATTAATTTATTTGTACGCTTGTAAATGTTTTAATGTGATATTTAGTTGATATTTGTTTTTCCCCCTGTATTCTTTGTATTTTTATATTGTAAAAAGTCAGAAAAGCACTATATAAATACAATTTATTATTATTACGATTATAATTATTATTTGTATTATTATCATTGTATAGCAAAGAGATATTGATAACTATACATAGTCACACAGACTTGTCAGTATGGCACAAAGTGAATGAATTCAGACCTATATGCACTTTTAATGTACAATGAATCTCTCCTCAATCTTCCAGGTGAATAACCGTGGGACATGTGTATAATGGACTCCACCTGTCTGTTTTCAGTGATCTGAAGCACGACGTTATTGTCCAGCACGTAGATGGAGTTGTCCATAGGGTTAATGGCAAGGTCTGTAGGCCACTCCAAGCGAACCTGGAAATCGCCAGTCAGGAAAGAATAGAAGTCATCAGAATCAAAAACACCTCACAGGGTAGAGCACAACGGGTCTTTCGTTCAAACTTGAACACATGCTTGCTCCAAAACGCTCTACAGCCGACCTTTCTGAACCAAAACCACAGGACTTTATACCGTGTGGTTTGTCACATGACTAAGCATGCAGTTCTTTTCCTTTTACTCCTTCCATTTTAGTTGAAGCACAAAGTTAAGAGTTAAGTTTACATTTTTAAACGTGTTGGTGTGTCTTCTTAGTCTAGGATGCAGACTAATCTGCAAGCTCATGTTTTATTTGCTCTGGCATTATGCGTCGTCTCCCCCCCCCCCCGGTCAGACAGATTTACAGCAAACCTGGCCGGAGTCCGGCCAATCACAACTGATTTTCTAACATGGGAAGCGCTGTTGAGGTGTTGGTTGCAAAAACAACCAAGATGGCTGCGGCTGATGTGTCACGCGTTTTGATTGGCTGTAGGTCTATCCAATTGCGTCCAGAGGCATCTCGGCGTCTGCGCCTGTTGATAACGCCAATTGGAAATCTGAAAGGCTTTAAACTCAAATGAAAGCCTTATTAAAAAATGACTATGCTCCGAGCTCAAGTCCAGTTGTTTTAGCAACGAAAATGTTGAAATGTTCAAATTTGAACTGAAACGGAGGGTTCACTTACTTACATTTTAAGAGATCAAAGAGTAAACTTACGTTTTCAAACTTTCACATTGAAACGAGTTTGAGAGAGTAAACATTTAAAAAGTTCATACAAAAGTTCAAACGCCACCGCTTCTGCCATTGGCTAAAAACCGAAATGCTGACAAAGTATGATGATAAAAATGATAAACACAAAAACATGTCACAGAGAAAGTCGTGTGGCTATGTGGAGCAAGTAAACGCAGACAAAATTAAACCCATCAACACCGCCACCCACTCTGGATTAATTCAACAGCAGTGTTTGTAAGAGTCAACATCGGCAAACTTTTGCCAATTGCAGAAGTTCAAAATAACATGAACTTTATGCACTCCTCTCGATCACAACAAATACTGCTGGCAGCTTGTTTGTAACATAACTTTCTGACAGCACTATGCTTAGTACAAAGTTCAGAAACAAACGCGTACACATAGTTCACTCTCAAGTGGCAGTGTTATAGACGTTTGAGTTGAGAAACTAAGCTGCTCTTTTTGGTGTCCTGCGTGTGTGTCTGACGTGGCTGTGTGTGTTGTGTTTTTAGGTGTAGGCGGATGTAAATTATACATTTTCTCACTGTCCATGTTATAGCACATACATGTGCATCTGGATATACACACACACACACACACACACACACACACACACACACACACACACACAAGAAACAGAGTTACTGTATCCATTCATTTAGGAAGGGAAACTATGAATTCCTATGAGCTCATTATTATTCTAAAAGCTCCTGGGCTACAATCCATACATGAGAGCACACACACACACACACACACACACACACACACCATCAATCAGTATTTACTAATTCCTTCATGGCTCATCAGCTCCTCTCTATACTGTGTCTACTGGTCTCTCTCTCAATTTCCATAGAATGCTGCTCATGCATTTGTGCGTGTGTTTGTGTGTGTGTGCATGTGTGTGTTTGTGCATGTGTGTGTGTGTTTGTGCCTGTGCGTGTTTGTGCATGTTTGTGCGTGTGTGTGTGTTTGTGCATGTGTGTGTGTTTGTGCCTGTGCGTGTTTGTGCATGTTTGTGCGTGCGTGTTTGTGCATGTGTGTGTGTTTGTGCATGTGTGTGTGTGTTTGTGCGTGTGTGTGTTTGTGTGTGTGTGCGTGCGTGTGCTTGTGCATGTGTGCGCGCGTGTGTGTGTTTGTGCGTGTGTGTGTTTATGTGTCTCAGTATTAGGCTGAGCTCTGTGTTGAGCTGAGATCTGGTACTGACTGAACCCACATTAGCTGTCATCAGCTCATTTGTCTTTACGGTCTACTGTTGAACTTAGTCCCCGCCTCACCTGTCTTATGTGCATGCTGGTGTCGCAGGTCAGGGGTCGTGCGGAGGTCAGGTCGTTGCTCCCGAGCAGCGTTGAAATGATGCCGTTTCTGTCCACCTTTCGGATCATGGTTCCGTCCACAAAATATATGAAGCCGTTCTTGTCCACGGCGATACCTGCGAGAGATGTAAACACACGACAGTGCGATTAGCACGATGATTTGTGTTGCCCGATGGAACCAATCTCGGTGGGACATTTTGGTGCAGTGCTATGACGTCACAAAATCATTATCACATCATCTAAGCACATTTAGGAAACCCATAACAAGACCAACCAAAAGATTAAAGGACATCTTTTGAAATTGAAATCCAATGTTCTTCTTTCAATCTATTTCTATGCCATCGCTCAGCCTTTTCATTCCTTGTGGATTAAAAGAAGAAGTAAGACGTCTGAAGCCTTCACTTGGAAAGACAAATAGCACGCAGTAGGGTTTATTCAATACTAAATAAATAACCCATAATATCCCATCAATAAACAGAACATTAATAACTCCAAATAAACAGTAGTTATTCAAAGGAAACAATGTGTCTTTCAGTTCAATTTTTTCTCTCTCTGTGTTAATGAAGAACAGCAGTGGGCCCGTGTGTGTGTGTGTGCGTGTGTGTGTGTATATGTGTGTGTGTGCGTGCATGAGTGTGTATGTATGTCTGTCTGTGTGTGGTTGCGTGAGTGTGTGTGTGTGTGTGTCTGTGCGTCTGTTTGTGTGTGTCTGTGCGTGTGTGTGTGTACCTTTAGGTCCTAGGAGTTGTGCCTCTGTAGCCTTCCTCCCATCTCCGCATCGTGCTTCGTCAAACGGAGGGCACTGTTCTCCTGTGCCGGCCACCACCTCCCCATTACCTGTCCCACACACACACACACACACACACACACACACACACACACACACACACACACACAGACAAACACAAACACACACAAATGCACACACAAGCACACACACACACACGCACGTACACACCGCACACATACACACACACACACACAAACACAAACACACACACAAACACACACACACACACACACATATACATACGCACACGCACGCACACAGATCAACATACACACATGCACAGGCGCACACAAACAATAAAATGAGTACTTTCAAAAGGTTGGCTTATGTCTCTGTGCTCCAGCAGCAGACAGGCCGGTACCTCCTCCACTGATGGAGGGCTTATTCCCCATGAATAACTCTCTCACATTGCCTCCCCCTCTCCCCCCTATTGACCCCCCATCGGCCGTCAGGACTTTCACTCAGACTGTACTTTTTTATTTGGTCATTTGAAAAAAATGTTAAATAAACTCTGATGTTACGATGAATATCTTCTGTATTGTGTCCTGCTATAGTCTCTGAGCCAGCGATGCCAGTGATGAGCCAGTGATGAGATCAGAACCAAAAAGTATGCGACGTCATTATCATATTGCCCGACTCACAGGACAGGCTGTCGTTGAGGACAATGCTTTAAGAGCCAAGCATAATCTGCATCATCTCAGCAGCACAACTCTATCCCATATCCACATCCTTCCCCAGATGCTAGCATTTGAAAAACACATATCCAGGTAGATGTCCCACTTTCTTGCGTTCCAGGTTCAGAGTAAGGCCTCAGGTTCCTGCCAGCGTTGGTGTTAAGACAAACCAACCAAACACCAGCACCAGCAGAAGAGGGGCTTCTGAGATGAGTTACCTATGAGTTCCCGCGCACCGCTGAGCAGCTTGGGCCGGTAGATTCGCCGGGAGTTGGTGTCCGACACATACAGCTGCCCGCTCACCGGGTCAGTGGCTAGGTAGTAGCGGTGGGCCGGGTTGTTACTGAGGGAAAGGGAGGCAGTACATTAAGAGGAGTGTCCAGTTGCGTACAGTCCTGCAGTTCTAGAGTCCTGCAGTCCTGCAGTTCTAGAGTCCTGCAGTCCTGCAGTCCTACAGTCCTAGAGTCCTGCAGTCCTACAGTCCTGCAGTCCTGCAGTCCTAGAGTCCTGCAGTCCTACAGTCCTGCAGTCCTGCAGTCCTGCAATCCCGCAGTCCTGCAATCCCACAGTCCTAGAGTCCTGCAGTCCTGCAGTCCTAAAGGGAGGCAGTACATTAAGAGGAGTGTCCAGTTGCCTACAGTCCTGCAGTCCTACAACCCTAGAGTCCTACAGTGCTACAGTCCTGCAGTCCTACAGTCAAACAAATCTATATATTCTTTTTTTTAAAGACTGAAGAATAAAATGACAATTTAATCATCTTGCCTTTGATATCTCTTGATTATTACATAGGGTGTTTGTGCCTGTGGTATTTGCAAACTCTCAACTCATGTTGACATTCAAGTATTATTGCCTATATTTGCATTATCAATTGTGTATTTGAAAAAGGGTTTAGATTTCTTTCAGTGCACAAGAGTTATCTGCAGGGGATTATGGGCACAAGTTAGTGTGTGTGTGTGTGTGTGTGTGTGTGTGTGTGTGTGTGCGTGTGTGTGTTTGCTTCTGATAGAGAACAAGTAAGTGAGTCTGATAGGACATCAGTGGATGCCGGCGACACACTTTATAATGGCGACTGTCACACTGTCAAGATCAATCACTCCCTCACCCTGGCCCACACGCATCAACGGCTCAAACATGACAAGGACGCAACACATTACCCACTCACACACACACGCGCTCACACACACACACACGCAATAGGTATAATGGGTTGGTGAGAAATAGCAGCAGATCACAATGTTAATTAAGACAGCAGAAAATAGACACAGACGGGGAAAGTGATCTTGACACAGTGTGCGTATGTGTGTGTGTGTGTATGTGTGTGTGTGTGTGTGTGTGTGTTTGAGTGTGTGAGTGTGTCTGTGAGTGGGTAATGTGTGTGACTGTGTGTGTGTGTGTGTGTGTCTGTGTCTGTGAGTGGGTAATGTGTGCGCATGTGTGTGTGTGTGTATGTGAGTGTGTGTGTGTGTGTGTGTGTGTGTGTGTGAGAGTGAGTGTGTAGATGTATGTACAAAATGAACCCCAACTGCTATGATCCAAAGTAAAAATGTATCGTAACAATGATCCACACAACGTAAACAACATAAGGGAGGAAGGAGGAAAGAAACCTCAAATCAAACTCGACATCATCTGATATTAAAAGAATAACTTCTGATACAAACATAGAAAGACACTGGATATTTGTGGCAGACATTATTATTATAACACAAGAAGATCACAGCTAATTTGGCTTCTTTAGAATTGCCGACAATACTGAGTAACTAGGTTGAAGAGGAAAATGGAAATCAAGATAAGCAAAATGCTGTGCTTGGTTTTCAGCAGCTACAGCAGTCGTAATTGCCCGGCTATCGGGCCAATTGTAAGAGATTTACCTCTTGAACGCAATGTAAAAAAAAAATGTAAATACAGTCGTGAAGACACAAGCAAAATGTTAAATGATTCGATTTCCAAAAAACAATAAAGAAACTAGTTTATCCAATGCGTCAAAAGACCGCCTGGCCATTGTGCCTTTCATCTTTCACTGTTGCTATGCAACAGCCACATTTTATTTTGAAATGCTGTCCTCTCATGTAAACGAAATGTAAATGTTTAAACTTCTGACAGCCACCATGCAGAGAGCAAACAAAGGAACACAAAAAGCAACAGCATGCAAAACTCTAACAGACTTGAATTACAGCTTAGCATTGAATAGAAACTCAGCGTGCCCAGACGGAAATATTGTACATAAATATACTTTAAGTATTCAAAATGTCCTTAAAGTATACTTAAACTTTGTTGTAAAAGTTCTTAATTTATAGTAGGTGAACGATATACTTCTTAAAAGTATACTTAAAAAAAGTGTACTACAAATAAGTAAAGAATAAAAGAATTATAATAATTATAATTCTATACATGCCTCATAAACACCCATTTAATGGCACCATCATGTGACTTTACCCAGGTAAGATGGTGGCCAGTAACCATGGTAATAATGCAGTCATATTGCTTAATCATAGTCTACAATAGTCTATAGTCTCGTTGTACTGGGTCCACTTATAACTTTACCCAGGTAAGATGGTTGCCGATTTTTGCCATTTTAGAATACAGAATTACTATAATGAGTCATTTCTATGAGTTGTAATGATATGGTTGGCTGCTAATTTGTACCATTTCAGAATACAAAATTACTATTATGAGTCATTTCTATGAGTTGCAATTATGTGGTTGAAACTCTCCATGGAATATGCTTTGGTCAATTATTTGATGCGATCAAATGGTGTTGTATAAATATAGTTTTTACCATTGTTTAAAAGATTATTTTGAAGGATTATTCTGTTTTTCCTTTCAATCAATTGACCATTCTCACAAGGCGGCCATGACAGTCTGCCTACGTTCACTTACAGAGATTTACCTAGGGCTAGCTCACGCTCTGTGGACCGGAAGTACCCAGGTAAAAACACATTCCACAAGTAGACCTAACCTATGTATACTTAATATCCTTCTTAGTAATCGACTAATGGTTTAGCATTAGTGCTACTAAAGATATACTAAAATACAATGAAGTGTACTTGGCTGCACTGTTTTGAGACACCTTTAAAATGCACTAAAACCTTATTTTCATCATGCTTTAAAAAATTATTTTTATCTTTTTAAATTGCTCTTGTACATAAATGTATTTTTTGCACATTTTGTATTTATTACTAATATATATATAATAAATAATAAGTGTATTAACAGTTATCTGAAAAAGAAGAAATTATATATCAATATATATCAAAACTGAAATATACTTCAACTAGTAAAACAAGTATAGTTAAAAAATAAAGACATACTTAAGTATATTTAAGTGCGTCTTAATATTAGTACGTAGTAGTCAAATTAGTATGGTCAAGTACATTTAATTGTATTTAAGTATGTCTTAAGTAGAACTAATGACATATCATTAGCATATTAAGTGCATTGTTAGTACATCAAAAATAGCACATTTTAAGTACATTAATCATGAATGTACATGGAAGTATACTTAAATGAAGTGTATACTTGAGGTTTTTCCACTGGGTGGTTAGGGGGAAGAGTGAGACTGGGAACATTGATATACAATGCTTGCAGTAAAGAAAACCAGCCGCTGACAGAAGAAAAGAAGTGTTTAGATCACTCTTACCTATGTCTGAAATCTTTGTTTCTTCAATGCAGCACACAAGTCAATTAAGCAAGACAGCGCACACACATACGTAGAAGACAATGGATCGGAAAGATAAGGGAAATTAGAAAGTGAAGGAAAGGAAGGAAAGAAGAGAAGAAAGAAAAGAAATTGGAAAACAGGAAAAAGAGAATATAGAGTATTAGCATGTTTAAAAGTATCTGCATTCCAGGAAGGTGTAGGGGTTTGGTGTTCATCAGGAGGAAATCATCAGAGGCCATTAACATGCCAGACTAATATTGATCATTCATTGACCACTATGAATGTATACTAGCTCAACTTTAAAACTTCATTACTCTCAAGCTTTTTTTTCATCAACATTGCCAACTATGATTCAAACAATCCAATCTGACTTTTGGGGTAGTGACTTTCAGAGTTTAGATGTATGATAGATCATTTAGATTAAAGGGATATGCCTCCGAACTCCCCTTCTGGACGCACAATGATGAATTAAGAATTAGCAATGTCTGATAAGACATTTTAGGCAATTTACAGATATCTCTGCATATCCCTTTAATATAATTGTTCTGTCTCTATTTTATTTATAATTCTTTGTCAGCCCCTAGCACTATTATTATTATTATTATTGTCATAAATATTATAATGACGTAATTTGTATAGCAACCAGGTTGCCTGGTGCTTTACAGGACAATGAAGAAAAAAAAGACAGAATTAAAGACATGCTAAAACAACAGACAGGCTGCAGCAGGATAAAACCTCACACAGCGTAAGCCATTCTGTAAAAACGAGTCTTAAGAAGTGAAGCACCACGGGGGCCCCACTAAGCCAGCCTGAGCTCCTCTGGCAGGCGGCTCCTAGGCCTGGGGCCGCGGTGGACGAAGCCCGCTTCCTTGGAACGCAGAGCAGGGTCCTGCCAGAGGAGCTCAGGCTGCATTGCAGGCGGCTGCAGGAGGCCAGAGACGTGGGGGGGGCGGCGAATGCCTCATTTTGGAGTGGACATTATCACTTTCAAATCCAATCCAAGAAGACAGGCCGCCGGTGCAGGCACGCCACAATAGGGTTGCACGGTCCCACTTCTCAGTGCCAGTGAGTCGAGGAACGGCTGCATTTGGCGCGCAAGACTTCAGGCAAGCGGATTGAATTTCCCGATGGGGGGGGGGGCAGAAATACCTGAGCTCCATGACGCTGGTCACGTTCCCCGAGGGGAAGATCCTCCTGATGTAGTTGAAGTCTCCGACGAAGATGCTCCCTTCCGCGCCGCAGGCCAGCGCCAGCGGAGCCAGCAGCTTGTTGCCCTCGGCCTGGCCGTTGCAGCTGGGGCAGGAGATGCTGCGTCGGCGGCCGTTCCCTATGGGCGGACATTTGGTTGGTGTTTAATGCCAGGGGGGCCACTTGCTGAGCAGCATCCACAAGGCCCATGCAAAGTGCGCCCCCTGCAGTTTGGTCCAAGTTCCAGGTTTTATATTCATCGTATGTTATATGAAGTCAACAATGTTATTGTTATTATTTTTTTTACCAAATCACCTCCTCACCTGGTCAAATGAACCGATACGGAGTCAAGAAACACGTTATAATGTCGAGGGGAACATTGATGCGGTAAAATAATAAAACAAAACATTGATGCACACTTTTCTGGTTTTTAGCTTTCTTTTTATCTTAAAATGCGATCGCTATGAAAGTACAAGAATTGATGACTTTTGCATGATCTGAACATGACATTAAATTCAAAACCACCTATAATAGCCATGTCTGTGTGCTTTCCATGAATGCTACTACTGGCCTGATTCCCCTGAATCAATGATGTTATCAGTTAGAAGAAGCTATGCACAAGTTTATAGTAAGTAAACTACGCTGAATCTTATTTTCTATTTTCTGACAAAAATGCTGAAGAGAATATCCTCATTCTTTAGAACAAAGAGAGGAAGCTCAAGAGGTATAAGCTATGAATATCCAATAAAAACAAATCCTTTGTGCCCCCTCAGCTATAATGGTGGCATGATGAGACATAATTGACATGCGTGCCAATTATGACATGCAGTGACATTGATTACAAAGAATTTGTTAGAAGATGGGAAATATAATGTCAATTAAGTTGATGATTCAAGTCCATTTATATATATTTTTTACTTTATAACTCGGTTGCACTTGAAACAAAATGAATACCTAAGATTCCTCTCTTTTTCAGCCAGCTTGAACAAACAAAATGTAAATAAAGATATGTGTGTCCTACAAACGCACAGTTACATGTCCAGGTTTAATTGCGAACAAACGGTGTGAAGAATCTTTTTTTTTTTTTTTTTACATGATAAGTTTGACTGAGCTATGGCATGGCAAATTCTTCACCAAATATTTACATTGCACAGACGGATGGATATAATGTTTGCTTTTTGTCAGTTCTATAGGTATTGGTCCAGTATTTTCAGTGAAGTTTTCAGACCAATATGGGTTTCTTACCCATGATGCTGCTGAGAACAGGAGGCTGCTGGGAGATGAAGACATTTTCTCCATTGCCCTTGTACAGGATACCTGGCAAAGAGAGACATCACAGTGTTACATGGGCATTGCTATAACTCTTTATTGCAACTTGTTTTCTAGAACTGATACATTTTTTTGTATAGAGGAAGTGAGAAAGCCGGATAATTCGTATTTTCTAGTCATTCGTTTTGGATAGGACATGATTAAAAGCACAATAATAGCAGTCATTGTATCTTTTTTAATTTTTATAAATTATAAATTAGGGGAACTATATATTCTGTTTCCACTCCTCCAATATCTTGTTCATTCATACCCTAAGGCTTAACTGTTACTTGAACAGTTTTAGTGTCAAAAGTAGTTTATGAATTAGTACCCGGTCTGTTTTGGTATGTGTGTGTGTGTGTGTGTGTGTGTGTGTGTGAGACTGTAACTCTGTGTACTGCATGCCTGTGTACGCTGCAACAGATGCCTTGATCTTCACAGCGTACTAAAACGTTTGTGCGGGCAAAGAGTGTACCTTTTTAATGTTGCAAGCAACATGCAATTGACTTTCATTGTAAATCATCATGTTTTTATTTTTGTTTATTATATTATTTTGTGTCCGAGCACCGACGTAAAAACGAAACCAAATAATGAAAGTAACATGTGACTTCCCAATAAAGGTCAAAACCACACAGCGTTTTATGAGCGTGCACGCACAAAAGCCCAGACTTAGGTACACAGGCATGTATGTATACACAGGGGTGTAATGAATAGGCTATAATGAACAGTGTAATTACACACAAACACCAGAATGAGGATACTGATTGCGGGGTTATCGTCCTGACTACAAACAAACAAATGTCATCAGAGCCACGTAGGCACCTGGTGACCGCGTTGGCTCCGATGACACACCTAGCGTAGCGTTCAGAAGATACCTTGCGGCCCCACACACACACACACACACACACACACATACAACACTGAATGTTGGAAGCTGAGCTTTCTCATAGTTCGTCCAATCACACAGTTAAAACACACAGACACACACACACACATTCTCCACTCCGGAAGATAGAAACTGGGGAGAACGCGTGCTAGTGGCAGAACTGGTTTTGCAAAGCTCCAGTGCAGCAGCATTGTTATTCATGCCGTGTTTTCTAAAGATAATATTGTTATCCAGACAGGTACACGGGTTTCATCAGTACAACTTGCTTCCTTTTACAAAACCGCCAGCCAAGGTTCTTGTGAAAGGTGCTTCATGCATTTCTCCATTAATATTTCCAATGTGGTTGTCATGGAAATAAGCACCAGAGGAAAATGATGGAGAATGTGGAGTGATGAATGTCCTCTTTGGAAACATCTGTCTGTTCAAAATATCAAAAAGTGGAAGGAATCAACAGTGTCTACAGTGAAGGTACATTTACATATATATATGTGTGTGTGCGTGTGTGTGTGTGTGTGTGTGTGTGTGTGTGTGTGTGTGTGTGTGTGTGTGTTTGTGTGTGTGTGTGTGTGTGTGTGTGTGTGTGGCGGAAGACATGGGGTGGCCAAGTCTCAGGATTGTTTTGGATACATATAGGGGGACGTGTGCATGCGCTTACTGTATTGTATTTCTTTCTCTTTTTTGTTTGTGCAAAGTGTGCGTGTTTGTCACAATGTTCCAGATTTTCTATCTGCCTCTCACCACAGGCGTCCCTGAGGAATATACTGCCGCTATGATTAGAAAGACGCTCCGCTGCTGCTGTGTGTGTGTTTTATCAGTGTGTCTGTGTAAGTGTGTGTGTGTGTGTTTTATCAGTGTGTCTGTGTGTGTGTGTTTTTTATCAGTGTGTCTGTGTGTGTGTGTGTGTGTGTGTGTGTGTGTTTTATCAGTGTGCCAGTGTGTGTGTGTCTGTGTGTGTTTTATCAGTGTGCCAGTGTGTGTGTGTGTGTGTGTGTGTGTGTGTGTCTGTGTGCATGTATACAGATGTGTGATTACATGCATAGTACCTAAATCATTTCACTTCGAGAAATACAAGAGAGCTGCAGTGATTTGGCACCGACAATGGAACCTATTTTTATTTAGATTTAGCTGGCATTGCATGTATCCTTTGGTAGGTGTAACATTTGTTTAATTTCAGTAGAATAAAAAAATCAAAAATGTTAATAATCTGCTCTTATTTTATTTTAAAGCTATAATATATTATTTCTGCCAATAGGTGTCACTCAATCAAAACAATAACAAAAGACAGTTTGATGACATTGTGAAGTGTGTACGTGAGTGAAAATGTAATTCACGTTATTGTGATACACGTTACGTCATTTCATTCTACTGAAATTGTGACATAACGCTTAACTTGCTAACTCACCATTAGATGAGCTGTAGATAACGTTATGTTGGGAACTCAATCATTGGCTAGCCCAGAGCTGCTATCCGTGTTCAAGACAATCACACAAAAAAATTACTTAGGAGCATGTTGGACGTTGTTATAACTTTATAACTTTTCCGTACACATTACGGTGTTTCCAACAGAAGTGGATTCTTCTCGTTGTGGTCGCTAATGGGGGGGGGGGGGGGGGGGGGGGGGGGGGGGGGGGGGGGGCAAATAGGCAAATAGGCAAAATACAAAGTGCCCTTCCCTAAACGATGGCCTGACTAAACTGCAATTAAACCGGAGACGTCCCACGTTTCAGAATGTTCCCAATGGGTTAAAATCGCTGTTTAGAAGTGAGCTAGCTCTACAACAGTAAAAAGCAGGTAAAGAACTGTGTGGCCAATGGAGCTTGAGTGTGGTTGTGACGCACATAAACTGCATTATTATACAGGTTAAACTGACCTAACATAGACTATATATAATACAGGTTAAACTGAAATAACATAGACTGTATATAATACAGGTTAAACTGAAATAACATAGACTGTATATAATACAGGTTAAACTGAAATAACATAGACTGTATATAATACAGGTTAAACTGACCTAACATATACTGTATATAATACAGGTCAAACTGACTTAACATAGACTGTATATAATACAAGTAAAACTGACCTAACATAAACTGAATATAATATAGGTCAAACTGACCTAACATAGACTGTATATAATACAGGTCAAACTGACTTAACATAGACTGTATATAATACAAGTAAAACTGACCTAACATAAACTGAATATAATATAGGTCAAACTGACCTAACATAGACTGTATATAATACAGGTCAAACTGACTTAACATAGACTGTATATAATACAAGTAAAACTGACCTAACATAAACTGAATATAATATTGGTCAAACTGACCTAACATAGACTGTATATAATACAGGTTAAACTGATTTAACATTGACTGTATATAACACAGGTTAAACTGACCTAACATAGACTGTATATAATACAGGTTAAACTGACCTAACATAAACTGAATATAATATAGGTCAAACTGACCTAACATAGACTGTATATAATACAGGTTAAACTGATTTAACATAGACTGTATATAACACAGGTTAAACTGACCTAACATAAACTGTATATAATACAGGTTAAACTGACCTAACATAAACTGAATATAATATAGGTCAAACTAACCTAACATAGACTGTATATAATACAGGTCAAACTGACCTAACATAGACTGTATATAATACTGGTTAAACTGACCTAACATAGACTGTATATAATACAGGTAAAACTGATTTAACATATACTGTATATAATACAGGTTAAACTGATTTAACATAGACTGTATATAATACAGGTTAAACTGATTTAACATAGACTGTATATAATACAGGTTAAACTGATTTAACATAGACTGTATATAATACAGGTTAAACTGATTTAACATAGACTGTATATAATACAGGTTAAACTGACATAACATTGACTGTATATAATACAGGTTAAACTGATTTAACATAGACTGTATATAATACAGGTTAAACTGACCTAACATAAACTGAATATAATATAGGTCAAACTAACCTAACATAGACTGTATATAATACAGGTCAAACTGACCTAACATAGACTGTATATAATACTGGTTAAACTGACCTAACATAGACTGTATATAATACAGGTAAAACTGATTTAACATATACTGTATATAATACAGGTTAAACTGATTTAACATAGACTGTATATAATACAGGTTAAACTGATTTAACATAGACTGTATATAATACAGGTTAAACTGATTTAACATAGACTGTATATAATACAGGTTAAACTGATTTAACATAGACTGTATATAATACAGGTTAAACTGACATAACATTGACTGTATATAATACAGGTTAAACTGATTTAACATAGACTGTATATAATACAGGTTAAACTGACCTAACATAAACTGAATATAATATAGGTTGAACTGAAATAACATAGACTGTATATAACACAGGTTAAAGTGATTTAACATAGACTGTATGGCTGGCATGAGCCACTTGTTAAAGTAGCACATCGTATTAAGATAGATCGCTATTGAAGTTTCATATCAATAAATAAGGCATCTACTGGAATCCTGTTATTGCATGTTTCCACGGATGCAAGGGGTAAAGGGAATATGACGCCACTGACATGCGACCAAATGTAACGGACAGTTACCGTGAATAAAAACGACACATTTCTGTGTTTGAACATTCTTGGAATCTGGATAATGTAAAGTACACAACTCAACGAAATATATAGCGTAGGTCCAGTCGTTTGTAGATATTTATACGCAGAAATGATCCATCATGCCTTTAATTTGGGCATCCACACCGTGTCTTAAGATGTAGAAGCAGACACATCGAGGCATGTGCGAGTGGGGCAAGGTGTGTTGCAAGTGGTGTAACGGGGGGGGGGGGGGGGGGGGGGGGGGGGGATATGAGGAGAATCGCTGGGATCAGGGTAGGAGCAGTCAAAGGAAGTTAAGACAAGGGAAAACAGAAAGCTTTCGTCGAGTAATTAGCATGGGGGGCAAGAGGGGGATGCATGCGTTCTTCAAAGCAAGACATCAGAGGAGACCTCCTGTAGAGCACTGAATTATTAACACACGGCGGCCATGCTGGAAACCAGGGCTGTGTTACGCCATTCTTGCCTCGACATCACCATTGAGATGTAGAATTATGTTAAGAAAATCGGTTGCTGTTTGAATAGAAATACACCTAATCTGACAATTAACCGTGGTGGGCTCATGTACAAACATAACCACACACACACACCCACGCACACACACACCACACACACAGACACAAACACACACACAGAGTCAATAGTCAAATCTGGCAGATTGCCAAACTAGACCAGGTAACATTCTCAGCATTGTTCTGGGTTGGCACAAGTTTGGACAAACCACAAATACTTTTTCCTCAATCTTCTCTCTAGTTGGAATACTACACATTTCTAATGTATAAAATAGTTACCTTAGAATTCCAAAAACTAGCCAATGTTTCTAGTAACCTTAATAGCAATGTATACATATAGCAACTTGACCAAATTGACTCTTGACTGGGAAACCTCTATAACCCCATCCCATCTTTTCATGGATTTATCACCATGCTTCAAGTAAATTGACCATGCAATGTTCCGGCTGCAAGAGGGTAGGTCTGATAGCATTGTGCTTCAACAGTAAAGATCAGTGTAGAAGATGATGGTTTGGCTTGAGCTCGATCACAAGAAGACTGGACTGGAGTGCTTGTGGAACTATGGTAGTTGCTTAAGTATCGTAGCTGCCACCGTATGAAAGCTGCTAACGTTGGGTAGCTGCTAACGTATGGTCGCTGCTAACTTATGGTAGCTGCTAATGTATGGTTGCTGCTAACGTGTGGTAGCTGCTAATGTAGGGTAGCTGGTAACCTATGGTTGCTGCTAATGTAAGGTAGCTGCTAACATATGGTAGCTGCTAACGTATGGTAGCTGCTAACGTATGGTAGCTGCTAAGGTATGGTAGCTGGTAATGTATGGTGCTGCTAACGTATAGTAGCTGCTAACGTATGGTAGCTGCTAACGTATGGTAGCTGCTAACGTATGGTTGCTGCTAACGTATGGTAGCTGCTAGTGTATGGTAGTTGCTAACATTTGGTACGGACTAAGGCATGGTAGCTGCTTACTAATTTGAGCTGCTGACATAAGGTAGCTACTAACATATGATAGCCCAACCTGCTAATGTACGGTGGCTACTCACCTGTGATACGCTCTAACCTGTGGCAGCGGTTAACCTAGGTCCTAACCTGTGCTAGCTGCTAATGGTGGCTACTAACCTGTGGTAGTGGCTAACCTAGCTGGTGAACTGTTAGCACCTAACCTTGCTGCTGACATGTGCTAGCTGCTAACCTATGGTATCTGCTAACCTGTGTTAGCGGCTACCTTAGGTGCAAACCTGTGTTAGCTGCGTACCAGTGGTAGCGGCCAACCTTTGGTTGCTGATGAGCATGATCCAAATGATGCACAGTGCAGAGCCTTTCTAAAATATTGGTGGTGATTTGATATTTCACACAGAACAATAAGAAAGATAAGACAACAGATTCTAATATTTCCCTTCTGTGAATTTCTACGCTCATTCTCACATTGTCCCTCTCCAGCTCTGCACGTTCGTCTCTCTCCCCCTCATTGGATAGGGTGCTAAGTAATGTGCGAGAAATAAACGGGTGGCCACCCAGCAAGGGGTCCAAACATGCTCTACTAGACACCTCCTGGCACCTCCTGACACCTCCTGCACTGAAAAGAACGCAGCAAACGTGGTGGAGGATAGAGAGAAGGAATAGAAAGACAGACGGACTGAGGGATAAGTGGGCAGAGAGAGTGCAAGATAGACGCGAAACTGAAAGAGTCAGAACATAGGAGGAGCAGAATGAGGGTGAAAGGAAAGAGGCCTAAGAGAAAGAGATGAAAGAGTGGGAGTGGGGTGGGCTTGCCAACTAGAGAGGAACCCCCCTGCTGAGCTGAAAGGGAGAGGAGCTAAGTCGGCCAATCTCATAAGAGTGCGCGAGAGAGAGAGAGAGAGAGAGACAGAGACAGAGAGAGACAGACAGACAGACAGACAGACAGACAGACAGACAGACAGACAGAGAGAGAGAGAGAGAGAGAGAGAGAGAGAGAGACACACACACACACAAAGAGTGTGTGTGTGTGTGTGTGTGTGTGTGTGTGTGTGTGTGTGTGTGTGTGTGACAAAGAGAGTTGTACACATTTAACCTTGAATTAAAATACATTTGCCCATCCCTGGCCACACACAAAAG
This sequence comes from Lota lota, assembly GCA_026745465.1. NCBI lineage: Eukaryota > Metazoa > Chordata > Actinopteri > Gadiformes > Lotidae > Lota > Lota lota. Next base: position 58,226 of record JACYXH010000750.1, read on the forward strand.
TTCAAACACACGCGCGTGTACGCATACACACACACACACACACACACACACACACACACACACACACACACACACACACACACACACACACACAGGGACAAAGCAAGAATGCAGGTATGAGAAACACATTTGTAAGTCTTCAATGCCCACATATTTGACACACTTAGTGGTACACACAAACATGACCTTGTGCTCCGGTAACAAGCAACACAGCAAGAATGGCCCATTGAGAGCACGGCTAATTGGCAGCATGAATGCAAGCTCTAGCAAGAGGGCTGGACTGAGATGCACTGGCACAGTTAAATACACACTCTCTCCCTCTCCCCCTCTCTCTCTTTTTCTCTCTCTCCCTCTCTATTTTTCTCTCTCTCCCTCTCTATTTTTCTCTCTCTCTCGCTCTCTCTCTTTTTCTCTCTCTCCCTCTCGCTCTCTCTCACTCTCTCTATTTTTCTCTCTCTCTCGCTTTCTTTCACTCTCTCTCGCACTCTCTCTCTCTTTCACACACACACACGCACATGCACACACACGCACACGCACACACTGAGAAGGCAAACAGTGGTTAAAAGAAGACTGACTCCCCTGTGGTCCTCACACAGTCCATCATGTAATGCATGAAATGGGATAAGGGAATGCACAACTCTTCCCAGATGTTTGTCCCGATCATTACGCGTGAGGACAGAGAAGCCACATGAAATCAGTAAGAGTTCACTGAAATGTCCGGTGAGAAGACGGCCAAGGATTTGATCATTTTCCCGTTTCACGCGCACGCACTCTCTCTGCAGGAGAGCCGTACATAAAAAGTTTGTGTTGCGTATAATCAAGCTGTCTTTTTTCCTCATTTGTCTTTTGTATTGCTTGTTGGCAAGGGTGTAGCATGAGCTTGTGCAGTTATCCAAACCACTAGCATGCCTTTGGACAGAATGAAAGACAAATGCAATAATATCACTAATACTAATACATTATTTGTTGGACAAATAACTAATAGCTAATAACACATAATTAAAAAATATATAAATAACATAATTTACGCGGAACATATTTCAAATAGATAGGCTTACATAAAATGAAAGAAAACATAAGTGCAGGTAGTATTTTTTTATAAACAAGGGTACATATGTAAATATATACACACATTATATACACATAAATTATGTGTATATAATGTGATTGTGTGGTCAGGTGTGGGAAGAGACATTTTTGTAATGGGCCCTTTCTGGGCTTGGGCTTGAAGCCAACGGACCTGGGGGAAGTCAGACATAAAGAGCAATCACCAGCACCCTGAATAAAGTTATTCTTTCATGAGGAGATTTCACACAGTTGGGTGATGCTGTTGTTTATTAATGTACCTTAAAATCGACTCCATTAAAGGAATCCACACATATTATATTTCCTTCTGTTACCTGACCATTGCCAAATATTTTATATGGCATGAAGCTGGCAAAAAGTCCACGATTAACTATTGGATGTGATCTCAAGCATCCGCGTTTGATAATGCACCAGGTTGTCAGATCACCACATAATCCTGACAGAAATGCACGTGTCTTTCAGATACACAATATGAACACAATATGACTCGCCGAGCACCAAGATAGCTGTCAAGCCTCAACACATCTCTGTAACATCAGCAACACACAAGCATGCGCACATACACACGCAAACAGACACACACACACTCACACCCACACCCACACACACATATTCATAACTATGTGACCCCACAATTGGCCTCAAAATTAAATCTAGAGACTGACAGACAGTTGAGAGTTATCGGGCCTGTCACTGATATCCACTCCAGGTGTGAAATCACACAGGCAATCGGCCCAGAGGCCGGAGAGAGAGAGTAGAGAGGTGATGGATGGCTGACAGATAGACGAAGAGGACCGCAGTTAGGCGTGCATGTATGTGTGTGTGTGTGTGTGTGTGTGTGTGTGTGTGTGTGTGTAATGTGTGTGTGTGTGTGTGTGTGCGTGTGTGTGTGTAATGTGTGTGTGTGTTTGTGTGTATGTGTGTAATGTGTGTGTGTGTTGGTGGGGCATTAAAATATGAAATAAGAAGTGCATTTTACTTTAATAAACTTAGGGGTTATTAAATGAGCTAATTCGTGAAATACACAAAATAACTACATCATTATGTCACATGTCACAACCTAACCCCTACACGTCAGCAAATGACGTGGGTTCAACAATGATTATAGATTGTGGAAGATAATAATGATACAGCCCGATGTAGTACTTCAAACCACTTGGTTATTAAAAAGTGAAGGGACTCCACATCACAACGTGACAGCATACCGTCACAGCTTGCATCAGGATTCCTCCCCCTATGGTTCCACAGACCAAACCTACTTAAGCAGAAGTTAATCACGGATTACTACTTAACCACGCTGCCAATGGTCTCACTCTGTATACATAATGTTTAATCATTTGGAATAAAAGACCGCAGAAAAAAAAGCTAAATTATTTGCAAAGCAAATATCCAAAGCACATACAAAATGTAGGTTTTACACGATTGTGTACATTTAAATTTTTGAAAAAGAATCATGAAGCAGTTATATCTCTGTGAAAGAGAAGCCATTATAATACATGGATAGCAATACACAGGTAACAACATTTGGCATGTCTAATTGCCTTGGATACATTATGTCACATCTTATTTACATAGACATCTGTCACAGAGGAAACATTTTATTTTGTAATCTTAATCATATACACCGGTATGTACTTATTTAGCACATTTACAGACTACATTTGAGTTGGATTCTCTCTCAGTGAGTTTATGCTGTCGTTTTGATTGACACATTGCCTAACTATGCATAATTCCAGTTTGCTCATTGATATTCACAAGAGCGTTATATCCTCACCACATAACAGAGCCTCTATGACATATGTCTATCTATATAAGATGGCATGCGACATCATGCATCTAAGCCAATTAGACATGGCAAACTCTGCTACCTGTGCTTCACCACCCATTCATTTTAATAGTTTCTCTTTCACAGAGATCTAAATGCTTCATGATTCATTTCGTCTTTTATATATATAGATATATACTTTTTTATATAATAAATATATATATAACTTTTTCCTCAAAAAATATGTTTCAAAACTTGGCGAGAAGAGACAAGGTAGGAAACGAGGTCATGGATGTGCTGGTGTACAAAACGCATAATGAAAGAAAAAGAAGATTGTGTGTGGAATTGAATTTGAATTCATTGAGAGTTACAAACAAAGACAAAGACACAAAGGAAAAAATGAGGGGCTAGCTCCAGTGGTATGCCCAGTGTGTGTGTTAGAAGGAGGGGCTAGCTAGTGTGTCTGTTGAAAGGAGGGGCTAGGTAGTGTGTCTGTTGCAAGGAGGGGCTAGCTAGTGTGTCTGTTGAAAGGAGGGGCTAGCTAGTGTGTCTGTTGAAAGGACGGGCTAGCTAGTGTGTCTGTTGAAAGGAGGGGCTAGCTAGTGTGTCTTGAAAGGAGGGGCTAGCTAGTGTGTCTGTTGAAAGGAGGGGCTAGCTAGTGTGAATGTTGAAAGGAGGGGCTAGCTAGTGTGTCTGTTGAAAGGAGGGGCTAGCTAGTGTGTCTGTTGAAAGGAGGGGATAGCTAGTGTGTCTTGAAAGGAGGGGCTAGCTAGTGTGTCTGTTGAAAGGAGGGGCTAGCTAGTGTGTCTGTTGAAAGGAGGGGCTAGCTAGTGTGAATGTTGAAAGGAGGGGCTAGCTAGTGTGAATGTTGAAAGGAGGGGCTAGCTAGTGTGAATGTTAGATGAAGCCTGGCACACATTCTAGTGGGCAGCTGGAACTAATCCAAAGCACTCTTAAAATCGTCTCTCTCTCATCTTATAGAGATATCTACCTCTATACGCATGGATGGATGCACACAGACACACTTACACACTTACACACTTACACACACACACACACACACACACACACACACACACACACACACACATACTTCTAACTCACCGAACAAACGGCAACCACCTGTAAAGTTTGACAGCAATTCCACAGCTATTAGGTGCGTAAGCCTTTTATCGAGAAAGTGAATCTCACACACAGACACACAGGCACACACGCACACACACGGTGTTCTACTTGTAGATTATTGTTAACCTTAAGCCAAAACAACTACAACGCAGTAGAAACCAAAATAATCCAGTAGAACACGATAGAACTCGGTATAATCCAGTAGAACACGATAGAACACAGTAGAACACGGCAGACTATAGTAGAACACGATATAACACGGTATAATCCAGTAGAACACGATAGACTATAGTAGAACACGATAGAACTCGGTATAATCCAGTAGAACACGATAGAACACAGTAGAACACGGCAGACTATAGTAGAACACGATATAACACGGTATAATCCAGTAGAACACGATAGAACATAGTACAACACGGTAGACTATAGTAGAACACGATAGGACTCGGTATAATCCAGTAGAACACAATATAATATAGTAGAACACGATATAACTCTGTATAATCCAGTAGAACACGATAGAACACAGCACAACACGGTAGACTATAGTAGAACACGATAGAACTCTGTATAATCCAGTAGAACACGATAGAACACAGTAGAACACGGCAGACTATAGTAGAACACGATAGAACTCTGTATAATCCAGTAGAACACGATAGAACACAGTACAACACGGTAGACTATAGTAGAGCACGATAGAACACGGTATAATCCAGTAGAACACCATAGAATATAGTAGACCAGCGTAGAACACTGAAGAACACAGGGACGAGCAGAGAGGCATATAGGGCCCATACACACGCTATGCAGGGGCCATATATAGTCACAATTGTAATTACCTTTAGGGCTGCTTATTTTTCAAGGTCACTCAAGACATACCCATGCAACCACACAGACGCAGGAGGGTACAGTAATGGATTCTGCACATATCTATGGAAATGTCATTCCATTTGTCTTACAGCGTGAACCAAAAACATATTTCCCTTCCACTAATTGCATCCTTCTGTCTCTGTCCACCTTTCCTCCCCCTCCTCTTTTATCTGCTGTTAGTTTTACTAACACCATCTGGGAACCTTTCAGTAGATTCAAGGACCAACATCACCCTTACACACACACACACACACACACACACAGGGCTCTGCATTACGGCTGACATAAGCGTGTTGGAGAGGCTGGAGAGAGAGGGAAGGAGAGAGAGAGAGCGAGAGAGAGGGCGGGAAAGAGAGAGAGAGAGAGAGAGGGCGGGAGAGAGAGAGAGAGAGAGAGAGAGAGGGCGGGAGAGAGAGAGAGAGAGAGAGAGAGAGAGAGAGAGAGAGAGAGAGAGAGAGAGAGAGAGAGAGAGAGAGGGCGGGAGAGAGAGAGAGAGAGAGGGCGGGAGAGAGAGAGAGAGAGAGAGAGAGAGAGAGAGAGAGAGAGAGAGAGAGAGAGAAAGAGAGGGCGGGAGAGAGAGAGAGAGGGCGGGAGAGAGAGAGAGAGAGAGAGAGAGAGGGCGGGAGAGAGAGAGAGAGAGAGGGCGGGAGAGAGAGAGAGAGAGGGCGGGAGAGAGAGAGAGAGAGAGAGAGCGGGAGAGAGAGAGAGAGAGAGAGAGAGAGAGAGAGAGAGAGAGAGAGAGAGAGAGAGAGAGAGAGAGAGAGAGAGAGAGAGAGAGAGAGAGAGAGAGAGAGGGTTAGAATAAGAGAAAACAATAGGTAGGAAGTCATTTGTGGAGGTGTCTGTGTCTCCTACCATTCTGGACATCCAGTATGTGGTGCTTGTCCAGGGTCCAGCCCCCCATGTTGGAGGCATCCAGTTCATATCCCTGCAGGACCGCTGTCCTCTTCTCCCACAGGATCAGGTCTAAGCAGGACTCGTACTCATAGCCCACAGACACTAGAGAGAGAGAGAGAGAGATGCTGTTAGTGCTTTGTTATTCATGTTCATCTCCTAGTGTCTATGTAGAACACATCACAAAGTCCCTTTCACACAGAATCACATCATCTGAAGCTACCGTCCTTAATTGGACATTAGTTTAACATTGGTCATGTGTCAGGGAAACACATGTTATGTAACATAACATCTATTAAAATATCATAACATTTGAGTGAATGGAACTATTTGATCATATCCTCTCCCCTCACTGCATCCTCAGAACACACACATGCAAGCACTTATATACACACGCACTTATACACACACAGACACACATGCAAGCACCTATACACACACGCACTTATACAGACACACACACACACACAGACACACATGCAAGTACTTATACACACACACTTATACACACACACACACACACGCATGCAAGCACTTATCCACAATGACACACACACACACACACACACACAGTGTACCCATGTGTGGCTCGCACACCGGCTCATCCAAAAACACAAACATACTTCCACACACCCGCACACCCTCACAACACTCACACCCGCACAACACACACACAAACACCCTCACAACACACAAGTGCACACGCACGCACACAGGCACGCACGCGCGCGCACACACACACACACACACACACACACACACACACACACACACACACACACACAATCATAGAGTCTTGTATGCCAAGTGAAGTCTCTTTTGTGGACTAAACTGCAGATCAGAACAGCTGTTTGTGTTCGGTGAGCATTGCCTACCACACCAGCTGTGTATGTGCTTGAAAATGTCATTTAGAAGAGTGGGGACTTCACAGTTATTTTCAGCTTGACTGGGGGGGGTGGGGTGAGAAATGGAGGATAACTTGGGATGCATTAACGGGTTTCACACAGGGAACAGACAGAGGGAATTGGGGGAAGAGCAAGAGATACTTTAGGGGCAGATGATGAAGTGAATGATGGTCAGCGACAACATAAACAAACGTAAACTTGCTGCACGTGTGGTTTGTGGTCGGACTGACATTGCACATCTACAGAGGCAACCACACGGTCAGCAAAACAGAAAGACGTGTGAATGAGAAAGGGCTGACTCAAGGGGCAGTACTTGGGTTTTTCCTCATAGACTTACTCCACTTTGAAGGGGTGTGTTTTATTACATGAAATATCAGCCATGAGTCATGCCACGAACCGAACACTTTTGCAAAGTTTGGATGTTTCATAAGACTTATTTTTTTTAACAGGCTTTTGTTAAGAACTACGTTGGTTGTACTGTGTCTTGTTGTTTCTTATCACGTCCCTTAACTGTTTTTATTGTTGTATTTCTCTTAGACTTGTGAAGCACCATGTAGCCCTTGGTCTGTGAATGATGACCACACTGCACTTGCTTACTATCCATAATTCCTTCCTCCCTACCTTCCTTAATCTCTTACAGCTAAGTCACATTGGCAGAATGATCATCTGTCAATGTCAGCTAGCTAACGCCAGGACCACACACAGATGTAAATGAGCTATTACAAAAACGTGACAATTCAGTTGTTTCTGAGTTGACAAAATTAATTGGCCTCTTCCTCATTTTTTGGTCCAGTTATCATAAAGTGTCCATCTAGCATGCAATACATCTCTCTCTCCATTGGACAAATGGACTATTAGGCATTAGTTGCTAATCCATTAAGCTGCAATACAATTAGAAATGGCAAGTCAGGGAAAGGGGCTCTACTAGCCTATTATCCACAGTCAAACCTGATGGGGCTTATGAGGGATTAGCATGCTATATTAACTCTGCAATTATGTTCCATTATGCATGAGGTCCAATAACTGACCACTTCAGATAGCTAAATTAGCTAATGGCTAACACAGTAGGCATCAGTCTAGGAATCTGCAACCTTAGATTGGAAAATGAAATGGTCGTTTTAACAGATTTCTTTTACATTAATGAAAGCGATAATTTTACAGTAAACTGTACAACAGTGCATGTAAGCCTAGCAATTCTAATGTTTGCACAGTCACATCTTACCAATGTGTTCGCCCATTTCAGTCTTTAGCTTTCCTGAAAAGTGGATACTTCTTGAGAGTTATGGAGGTTTTGTTGAGATAGGGGGTTTAGGGATGTATTTAGGGGTCCTGTCATTGCATCCTGCAGTCGGACTTGTGAAGACCATTATGTGGTAATGTTTTATGCAAGGAATCTTGATTCGACAAGTCACAACAGTGGGGACAGTCTACGGCTAAAGCTCCCATTCCCTCTAAGGGAATTCATTTTTGACAACAACTGTATGCAAAGTGTGCTCACCGACTGCCTCTGACAGTCCATAGACACGTTGACTGTAAGCGTCCGTCTTGTCCCAAATGAAAGTGTAGGAGAGATTGGGCTGGGCTGGAAACCACTTCTGGAAGAGGCGCCCTACCACCGCCACCATCAGATGAACCTGCGGAAAAAAAGATTGTTCATCACATTTTCTGATGCTGTGACTGTGTCAATAGATAGAAAAATATATATTTTGCATACATATATATATATATATATATACGTATATATATAAATAGTATAACAAAAAGAAACGAATCCGTATCTATCTTTTTGTATTGTGTGTATCTCCGGACCTTCATCAGGTTGAAGGGGACGACTGACTGGGTCATGGTGACTTTGAGGACGGGCTTGTATCCCGCTGCTCTGGAGCTCAGGTACACGAGGTTAAGGTCACTCCCTGGTATGGTGGTCTCCTCCTGCAGCACCTAGAAAGGGGGGAAGGAGAAGGAGTATAATATACAGGTACTTTCAGTCCGTGTGGTCCTAAATGTAATCAGAAATCCACTTTCTATATATATGTTCACACACAGACACAAACACACACACACACACACACACAGGCACACGCACACACGCACAGGCATACACACACAGACACACAGGCACACAGACAGACACACACACACACACACACACACACACAGGGTGCAGTAGCATCTCCTTGGCCTTTTGATGCCTATGGTGAATACATTTGCTGGTGCATGAAGTCCTTGCTGCTGTGATCCCTGCTTACTGTGCGGTGACGCGCTCCACTCTAGCACAGTGTGTGTGCGCGTGTCACCGACACGTCTCTGAGCGCCACACTTCCCTTCTATACTTAGAAATGAATACATGCGCGTGTGTGTCCTTGCACTCTCCTTGTCTGGAATAGTCAGTGCATATCTAAGATGATGGTGTGATTGAAGATTTGCGTGCGCTCGCGCGCACACGCACGCGCGCGCGCGAGAGAGAGAGAGAGAGAGAGAGAGAGAGAGAGAGAGAGAGAGAGCGAGAGAGAGAGAGCGAGAGAGAGAGAGCGAGAGAGCGAGAGAGAGAGAGAGAGAGAGAGAGAGAGAGAGAGAGCGAGAGAGCGTGGATGTCCTTGCGCTGAACCTTAAGGTAATTCGAGTGGACCTAATCACCCTCGCCGGGAGGCGCTCACTTAAAAGCTTGGCCAACGGACGTGCCATTGGGCATAGCGCCATCTCTGGTGGCGTTTCACCGCGCAGGTCGGTGACGGCAGGACACCCCTTTTTTGGAGGGGGATATGAGGTCACCGGAGGAAGACGAGCAGCAGCGGGTGCCAGGCTGTGGCCACTGCAGCGACAGAGACGGGGAGGTTGCTCCCAAGTTATGGCGGGGGGTGAGAAGCTGGCGCGAGGCACCGGACAGTACCAAAATCAAAATGGCTAACTTCAGGGACTACATTTAGCCTGGAGAGAGAGAGAGAGAGAGAGAGAGAGAGAGAGAGAGAGAGAGAGAGAGAGAGAGAGAGAGAGGGACTCAAATGAACGATCACGCCGCGCTTCTTGGCAACGGGTGGGAAACCACGATCAAGGCGGTGGCATTTCCACTAGTTGTTATAATTCCCCTTAAAAAAAAAAGAAAGAAAAAAAAAGTCGCTTACTTTTGGCGCACCGCAAACAAGCCACTGTGTTGTCGCGGTTGTGATCGCCATGTTTGTGCAGCGAGCAGGATATCTGAACGCCGTCGATACGTTCCTAAACCACACTGCGGTTCGACGAGTCTCCTGAGACACCGTGCAGCGGCTTGAGACGCTCTGCTACTAACCAGTCCACACCACCGCCGCTCGCTCTGCCACGCTCGCTCTGCCACGCTCGCTCTGCCACGCTCGCTCTAAAAGCGCTCGCTCTGCCACGCTCGCTCGAAAACCGCTCGCTCGAAAACCGCTCGCTCTGCCACGCTCGCTCTAAAACCGCTCGCTCTGCCACGCTCGCTCTGCCACGCTCGCTCTAAAACCGCTCGCTCTAAAACCGCTCGCTCTAAAACCGCTCGCTCTGCCACGCTCGCTCTAAAACCGCTCGCTCTAAAACCGCTCGCTCTGCCACGCTCGCTCTAAAACCGCTCGCTCTAAAACCGCTCGCTCTAAAACCGCTCGCTCTAAAACCGCTCGCTCTGCCACGCTCGCTCTAAAACCGCTCGCTCTAAAACCGCTCGCTCTAAAACCGCTCGCTCTACCACGCTCGCTCTGCCACGCTCGCTCTGCCACGCTCGCTCTAAAACCGCTCGCTCTGCGACGCTCGCTCTGCGACGCTCGCTCTAAAACCGCTCGCTCTGCCACGCTCGCTCTAAAAGCGCTCGCTCTGCCACGCTCGCTCTAAAACCGCTCGCTCTAAAACCGCTCGCTCTAAAACCGCTCGCTCTGCCACACTCGCTCTAAAACCGCTCGCTCTGCCACGCTCGCTCTGCCACGCTCGCTCTAAAACCGCTCGCTCTGCCACGCTCGCTCTAAAACCGCTCGCTCTAAAACCGCTCGCTCTAAAACCGCTCGCTCTAAAACCGCTCGCTCTAAAACCGCTCGCTCTGCCACGCTCGCTCTGCCACGCTCGCTCTAAAACCGCTCGCTCTAAAACCGCTCGCTCTGCCACGCTCGCTCTAAAACCGCTCGCTCTGCCACGCTCGCTCTAAAAGCGCTCGCTCTGCCACGCTCGCTCTGCCACGCTCGCTCTGCCACGCTCGCTCTAAAACCGCTCGCTCTGCCACGCTCGCTCTGCCACGCTCGCTCTGCCACGCTCGCTCTGCCACGCTCGCTCTGCCACGCTCGCTCTAAAACCGCTCGCTCTGCCACGCTCGCTCTGCCACGCTCGCTCTGCCACGCTCGCTCTGCCACGCTCGCTCTAAAAGCGCTCGCTCTGCCACGCTCGCTCTAAAAGCGCTCGCTCTGCCACGCTCGCTCTAAAAGCGCTCGCTCTGCCACGCTCGCTCTGCCACGCTCGCTCTGCGACGCTCGCTCTAAAACCGCTCGCTCTAAAACCGCTCGCTCTGCCACGCTCGCTCTGCCAGGCTCGCTCTGCCACGCTCGCTCTGCCACGATCGCTCTAAAACCGCTCGCTCTAAAACCGCTCGCTCTAAAACCGCTCGCTCTAAAACCGCTCGCTCTAAAACCGCTCGCTCTAAAAGCGCTCGCTCTGCCACGCTCGCTCTAAAACCGCTCGCTCTAAAACCGCTCGCTCTAAAACCGCTCGCTCGAAAACCGCTCGCTCGAAAACCGCTCGCTCTGCCACGCTCGCTCTAAAACCGCTCGCTCTGCCACGCTCGCTCTAAAACCGCTCGCTCTGCCACGCTCGCTCTGCCACGCTCGCTCTAAAACCGCGCCGTCGTGTTGCCCATATTTGATCCGGCCCGGACGTTACGCCCCAATCCCTTTGCTGCGCACATTGTCTTTATCCTGTGAAAAGGTATTTCTATAATATTAGGCCTATTCCATGGTTACGAAGCCCCGACATCCTAAAGCGGAGCCTTTCTATGATTTAAGGTGTGGGGGGGGGGGGGGGGTCAGGGGGTACCTCTGGCAACTTACTTACTTTCAAAGTACATCATTGAATCATTGGAAGAAGTGTTCCAACTTTCCAGATGAATTATGAATTTTGACGAAAATATTGGTAGTAAATAGTGTACTGTACGTTTTGAGTAGAAGCTGAATGCTTCACAATTGCTATCATTGAACCTGCATTGACATGCTGACACACACACACACACACACACACACACACACACACACACAGACACACACACACACACACACACAGTTAGTTAAGAGATATGCGCTCATCATTGCATTACGTCCGCATGACATAATGCGCCAACCAATAGAATTGCAGAACAGTCCGAAAAGTCCAAATGTTTTAAGCTGTGGCTGATTTTGTGTTTTTAACTTGCCGTTCTCGAGATCACAACACCCAACATGGCAACGCGTACGGTGTCTCATCTCGTCTCAAGTGAATGCACCTTACGGGGTTAACTAATGTAGGTGGGACCGACCTGCAGGTAGGTGAAATGTGACTGCCCTTGATTGGCTCTGAGAGGCTGTTCACAAATGTGCCGTGATCTGATTGGACTAAAACCCCCTGCAAGCCGGTCTGAGCTGGAGGAACTGTTTGAACTCTTTCCTCCCCTGCACACCTTCGATCACTGAAGTCAACATAACGTAGAAAATGATTAGAAATGCATTCTGGGAAACACGCGCAACGTTTTTTGGCGAGCTTCACGCAGGCTTTCAGTTCAAATCCGGCTGGATGCTTCCCTCAAAACGTTCCGGGTTCAAAACGTTCCCTTACAAAATGGCGGCGCCGACGGGCGTGAGAACTAATCCAGTGGGGATGAGGAGGATGCAATGCGTACCACGCTTCCAGAATCCGCTCCTCGGATGAGCGTTACTGCTGGCGGCGGCGGCGGCCGTTAAGAGTGTCGTGAACATGTGTCCCGTATTAAGGAAGCTAGCTACCGTTATTTGTTTTCGGGGTGATTCGGGAAGATTTCGACTGCAGCGGCAGCAACAGCAACACGTTGTTGCTACATCTTTCATAGTAAGACCTTATTATCGCTCTACACATCTTTCGTTGGCCACCTTAAATATTGGCCCGCTCACAGCTTGTGGCAACAGTTAGCTCTGACCTTTGGTCATAAAAAACTAAATGATTCCCATGAAAACCTACACAAAGTCTCCAATATAGTATTAGTGGGTGCAGCGTACGCAGGGGTGAAGTGCCATCATCCTCACACGCAGACAGCGAGACTGCAGTGTGCACCCCAAAACACAGACACACACAGACACACACACAAACACAGACTATTAAAAGCCTGATTAATTCTTCACCTCTTCGACCTTCTGAGCAAACATAACGACGCAGGATTGTTTAAGCACACCCACACGCACGAAGAAAAAAACAATTTGTGGAAAGGCACACAAATGCACATGCAGTTGCAGTTGTACACACGACAGCATGCGAAAGCACACAAGAGCACTCTTGTATTGTTCTTGTATCCGTTCTCCTCCTTTATATACTGTATAATATATCTCCCTCCCACAGGTGGATGTGTAGCACACATGGATAACATAATGACGCCTAAGCAATTACAGACTAGCTCCACGATGAGCCTTATATCTGCTAAGGGAAATGTGCTATTAGGTGCTTCTGAAAGAAATGTGATTACAGACACGGGATACAGTGATGTGCGTGTGGGTGTGTGTGTGTGGGCACCTGCGTGTGCGAACGAGAGATATATATAGAGAGAGAGAGAGAGAGAGAGTGAAGGAGAGAGAGATAGAGTGAGGGAGGGAGAGAGATAGAGAGTGTTTATGAGAAGAACAGAGAAAAAATAAAATAAGTGAGAGAGAGTGGGATTTATGTATGTTATTATGCACATTTAGCTAAAACGTCATGGCAATCATCGGCAAAATGTAATCACTTGGCAAATTAATGCTGATGACATCTCCTGAGGCAATATTAATAATAACCTATGTCAGTAACCTATTTTGGATTTGATAATGTAATGTAGCAAAGTAATATTAAAATGTAATATTACATTTCTACATTACATAATCAAAAATCAGGTTATTAAAATAGGTGATTAATACTGTCTGTCTTTTTAGTTGTTAAACTGATTGACTGACAAAACAATGGAGATGAGCGAGAGCTTATTCTACCTACTGAGTAAAATCCCAGACTAAAAGTAAAATCTCTCAGACAGCATGTTAACCCCCCCCCCCCCCCCCCCCCCCAATCAGGGGAGTGGTGTATAACCTCCCAAGACACAGACGCTAACTTTATACCCCGTCTCCTTCTGCAGCTCACACTCAATTAGAGGTTATAATGCTTCAATCTGGATACCATTTTATCCTAGTTATTTAAATATGAAAAATAAAGGAAACAGGGAAACTGACAAAGTACTTTCCAAAAGAAACAGGACTAAGCCTGCGTAATGCTCTGATTTGCATGTGCTGTCTTACATTCCCAGTTAAACCACCACAGGATTGTCACGAACAGCAGATCCTAGACACAATTCCATTGGTCCAGGGGCTTCCCTTGCTGACTGAAAATAAACCGAAGCAGCTCTCAGAGCGCTCCTGTTGCTTTGATCACAAAACCTGATCACTGGGAAGTAGCAGGACGATGAGCAGAAAGGAAAACAGCTCGGACTTTAAACGCTATGAGGGAAAATAACGATTGGGTTGGAAGCGGGAATCCTGTGCATATGTACATCTCCTGTACAAGAGATATTGTGATAACCAATTATCCCCCCCCAAAAAAAAAAAAACATGAGACAAAATGGTAAATAATAAACCAATGAGAATAAATACATGATCAAGATGGATGGCTTGCTGGAAGACAAAGTGAGAGGAAACAGCGAGGATCAAACGAGCGCTGGGGTTCTTGAAGAACTGCGCTCGGGGAGAATGATGGACAGGTATTCTTTCCAACGCATCACAAAACCTGATGTTTTTCTTTATGTTTAGTTCTGTGAAGTATAAACGTCAAAACCCCCATCAAAGGAAAAGAAAGACGCAAAAAGAAAAACATAGGTGGTATCGCTGGTTGCTTAGATATGGTGGTAACATGGATTTTCTAACTTGGATGTGGCTACATATAAAAGTCCATTTTTATCAATTGATTGGCGAATAACGGCAGATGCACAGTCAGAACACTGAAAAACCTACCCAGACGCCGACAACATAATGACTCAAACGTCACCATCGTGGCGGTTTCAGCTAGCTGGCTTGGATGCTAATCTGTCTTCAAAGGAGTTATTGTATGTGGGCCAAGGAGGTGCAAGACACGAATAATATAGCATGCTTGTATTAAACATGTTTTTGAAAGGCTTTAGATAACAAAAGCAACAGCCAGCCCACCCGCCATTGTCCTAGTTTGCCGTTCCGTCATGCACTCCAGCCTCAGGCTATTCAGTCTGAAGCCTCTAACTTACTGGTTGCGTAGGTGGACATTACGTCGTTAGTTTTTTTATACAGCCCATGTAGACAGCATCCTCTGCAGAGGTCAGTGTACCGCATGTGTCTCAGACGCGTCTTGGTGCACGTGTTGGGAGCTTGCCGAGACGCAACTGCACCGGCAGTGTGTACGGGTCGGAAGCGCACACAGGAGGGGAGGAGACAGGGACGGGCGCCAGGCATCGGCTCTGTACCTGGGTTTCAGGGACGATTGGTCCGTCTTCAGGGGAAGTGCGGTAGCACGTGGACAACGGGGACGCCACGATGATGGGACTGGGTCGGATAAACCCGCTGAGGTCACAGCTGGGAATCTCGTTCTCCTCCTGGGATATTCATTGCAGATAGTAAAAAAAATAACGAAGCGGTTAATGGCTCAGCACAGTATTTGTAGGATTTTCTTTGGTATTTGCATTTCAGATGGGTAAAACTAGACACATTTGTGTGTCAAGTGTGTCTAGGGAGGAGACAGGGAGGGAGGAGAGAGGAGGGAGGAGACAGGGAGGGAGGTGAGAGGAGGAAGGCGACAGGGAGGGAGGAGAGAGGAGGGAGGAGACAGGGAGGGAGGAGAGAGGAGGGAGGAGACAGGGAAGGAGGTGAGAGGAGGGAGGAGACAGGGAGGGAGGTGAGAGGAGGAGGCGACAGGGAGGGAGGAGGGAGGAGGGAGGAGACAGGGAGGGAGGTGAGAGGAGGGAGGCGACAGGGAGGGAGGAGAGAGGAGGGAGGCGACAGGGAGGGAGGAGAGAGGAGGGAGGAGACAGGGAGGGAGGTGAGAGGAGGAAGGCGACAGGGAGGGAGGAGAGAGGAGGGAGGAGACAGGGAGGGAGGAGAGAGGAGGGAGGAGACAGGGAAGGAGGTGAGAGGAGGGAGGAGACAGGGAGGGAGGTGAGAGGAGGGATGAGACAGGGAGGGAGGTGGGAGGAGGGAGGAGAAATGGAGGGAGGTGAGAGGAGGAAGGCGACAGGAGGGACGGAGAGAGGAGGGAGAGAGACAGGGAGGGAGGTGAGAGGCAGGAAGGCGACAGGTGAGGGAGGACGAGAGCGAGGGAGGAGACAGGGAGGGAGGAGAGAGGAGGGCGGAGACAGGGAAGGAGAGTGAGAGGAGGGAGGGAGACTAGGGAGGAGGTGAGAGGAGGAAGGCGGACAGGGAGGGAGGTGAGAGGAGGGAGAGACAGGAAGGCAACGGAGGAGAGAGGAGGGAGGAAACAGGGGGGAGTCGAGAGGAGGGAGGAGACAGGGAGGGAGAGTGGGAGACGGAGGGAGGAGACGGAGGGAGGAGAGAGGAGGGAGGAGACAGGGAAGGAGGTGAGAGGAGGGAGGAGACAGGGAGGGAGGTGGGAGGAGGGAGGAGACATGGAGGGAGGTGAGAGGAGGGAGGAGACAGGGAGGGAGGAGAGAGGAGGGAGGAGACAGGGAAGGAGGTGAGAGGAGGGAGGAGACAGGGAGGGAGGAGAGAGGAGGGAGGAGACAGGGAGGGAGGTGGGAGGAGGGAGGAGACATGGAGGGAGGTGAGAGGAGGGAGGAGACAGGGAGGGAGGTGAGAGGAGGGAGGAGACAGGGAGGGAGGAGAGAGGAGGGAGGAGACAGGGAGGGAGGTGAGAGGAGGGAGGAGACAGGGAGGGAGGAGGGAGGAGACATGGAGGGAGGAGACAGGGAAGGAGGTGAGAGGAGGGAGGAGACATGGAGGGAGGAGGGAGGAGACATGGAGGGAGGTGAGAGGAGGGAGGAGACAGGGAAGGAGGAGGAGGGAGGAGACAGGGAGGGAGGAGAGAGGAGGGAGGAGAGAGGAGGGAGGAGACAGGGAAGGAGGTGAGAGGAGGGAGGAGACGGAGGGAGGAGACGGAGGGAGGAGACGGAGGGAGGAGAGAGGAGGGAGGAGACAGGGAAGGAGGTGAGAGGAGGGAGGAGACAGGGAGGGAGGTGAGAGGAGGGAGGAGACATGGAGGGAGGTGAGAGGAGGGAGGAGACAGGGAGGGAGGTGAGAGGAGGGAGGAGACAGGGAGGGAGGAGAGAGGAGGGAGGAGACAGGGAGGGAGGAGACATTGAGTGTGGAGATCACCTTTTTCATGACCAGGGTGTCCATGACGTAGAAGACGTTCCAAGGCACCCAGACGGTGCGGTACTGCGTGAGGAACGGCGCCCGCTCGAAGCTCAGGGTCAGGGACGCCCCTCCGTTAGCCAACAGGTCAAACCTGGAGCGGAGGGAGGCTTGTTTTAACGTTACATCGCTTTCCTACCAACGGGCAGCACGCACCAAATGGTTTCCTTCGGCGTGTCGACGGAATAAAACGATATTTCAAAGAGCCAGTTGCACTGCCGAAGCTGGATCGAAAGCAGTTACGCTAGCTGGGCAGGACAGAAACATTAGCTTCTTTGAACGCACGTGTGACAGCATATAACCTCTTCTCGTTTGTGACCATAAGCATGCGATGCTACATGCGCGTGTTCCTCAGCCCAAATGTCCCCTGCAAACGGCGGGATTACCCTGGGGTGTCGCCACTTCCAGTGTGCGTGCGTGCATGTGTAATCGTTAGTGTCCTAAGCGGGCGGGCACAGCATCGTGTTCTGCAGTGATTGACGGTATCTCTGTCAAATGGATGCATTTGTAGGACCGGGACTTCAGTGGCGTGCTATGGCACATACACAGTCCCAGTCATGTCCCGAGCGAGGGGGCTGAAGAGATGAGAGGATCTGCCTGCCACCAGAGAGATCCTCTCTGTGCGCCTGGGAGCCTGGCTGGGTGTGTACTTACATGCCGTCCTTGCGGGTGATTGTGTACCCGTGTTCTGCGTAGTGGACAAACGTCACGTTGACACCAATCAGCGGCGTCCCGTCTGCGGTCAACACCTGCCCTCTGATGATAGACGCCAAGCTACAGGAATACACAGGGGGAGGAGGAGGAGGAGGAGGAGGAGGAGGAGGAGGAGGATGGAGGAGGAGGAGGAGGATGGAGGAGGAGGGAGAGGAGGAGGAGGAGGATGGAGGAAGAGGAGGAGGAGGAGGAGGAGGAGGAGGAGGAGGAAGAGGAGGATGGAGGAGGAGGAGGATGGGAGAGGAGGATGGGAGGGAGGAGGAGGATGGAGGAGGATGGAGGAGGAGAGGAGGAGGAGGAGGAGGAGGATGGAGGAGGAGGAGAGGAGGAGGAGGAGGAGAGGAGGAGGAAGAGAGGAGGAGGAGGGAGGGGGAGGAGAGGAAGAGGAGGAGGGAGAGGGGAGGAGGAGAGGAGGAGGGAGGGGGGGAGGAGGAGGAAGAGGAGGAGGGAGGGGGAGGAGGATGGAGGAGGGAGAGGAGGAGGAGGAGGAGGAGGAGGAGGAGAGTGAGGTGACGATATACGGGTGAAACATCCGGTCAATGCCTGCATGTTAGGGACGAACCCAAAATAGTTTTTCATTATTTGTTTATGAGGATGCATTAAGTGTCCATTTAGCGGCCGTCATATAACCTGCTCCTTTTATATGGATTTGTTTTTTAGAAATCAGCTATTCATCGATACAATTAAAATGGTTGATGACTTCATCCGATTGTATTTAGTAAATCCCGTAATAATATGAATATACTGTTAACAAATACCATTAGCGTTTAGCGTTAGCATTAGCCAATGTTCACACAGTACAATTCAAGCACACACACGTCCCAATTGTCATGATTGAATTGATTCTCGTTGAGGATTAACTAAGTGTTACTGAATGAACTGCAGATTGTTTCCACTGGAACAGTCTCCTCTCAGTTGTTGTTGTGCAACGGCCCACATCCTCTACAAGCCATACATCATGCATCACCATGTAAACCTCTTGTCGGCTGCAGTAAAACAAGTTGTGCACTGCTGCTGTGTCCCTATCGTGGGCCCGATCCGTAATCAATCTCCTTTCCGCCGTGTGATTGATGGTGGCTTTTAAAGCCGGCTCCATTTATTTATTTATTTATAAATAAATAAATGGTTCAAAATTATTTAAATCGAGTGCGACGCCTGGGAACTACTGTCCCAAATCCTCGGCTGGGCCGGAGCAAGATGGAGTGCACAGAGGTGTAAAATGCTACAAAATGAGCCTCTTCATGGACAAGTCCAACGCGTATTAAGGCAGCCCTGCCTTGGGTAATGTTAAGCACAATGGGTAATTGTCCGACACAAGGCCGCAGTGTGTGGTGCTGAAGACCCCACACACACATTTCTGAACGGAAGGACCTTCAGAGAAGACTCACTGTGTTCCAAGTTGACAGAAGATGGTGGATCCTAAATTGCTGTATTGATCTTTTCGACCCACTCGTTTGTTCCCAGAGCGACTTGGGAGATGCTGTGTTGCGCACACCATTTGGAACGGAGGTCAATCGGGCCACATCCACTTGCTTTGTGAGGTCGCCACGGCTTGCTACGACATTTCTATCGGTACGCGTACCGCCTGAAGCCCATCGGTACTACAAAAAACCGAGCTGGACCGGCGCCGATGCTCAGCTGTTGACGGGCACAAACGCACGTTAGCCAAGTTAGCTAACGCTGCGTGCTATAATATCGAGGTCAGGCGCTTGTACAGGTGCTACAACTCGCAACCCCAGCTGCTCCTGACGAGCTGGCTGTTGTGGTGCACGGTTGAAACACACATCATCGGTGTGTGAATCTGTGTATGGATGTGTGTACGAATGTGTGTGTGAATGTGTGCATGAATGGGAGAATGGGAGGCACAAAGGCAACGTGCTTTGAGTGACCTTAGGTCAGGAAAGCGCTGTAAATGCAGTCCATTTACCGGTCATTTTCCACTCTCTGTAGCCGACTTGTGAAATGCCAGTGATCAAAGTTTCTCTCTCAGTTCAGCAACATATTTTGTAGCTGAACTTTGTAACTTTTATTTGTATTTTTATTACAGCCAAGTCTTTAGAAGAGAACATTTTACTAAGCCAAACTAAGCTGAATAGTTTGAAGAAAATATGTGACTGCAGCTGTGGTTCTATGAGGTGTGGACGAAGGAATCACATTTAGAACCAGAGGCGATGCCTTCTCTGGTTTTCTTGTTGTAGACGAAATGTGTTTACAAAAATTGGGTATTTTGACTGAAACCCAGGTATTGTTAGTTGTGTTAATCCTTTTCACCCTACTCAAAGTTTCATTGCCTTACCCTGGAGTGGATAGTGAGTTTCATAGTTTTGTTCATTATGCTGTGCAGACCTAGTCAATTGCAAATGTCAGATAATGGACATGCAAGATATTTGTGTATTTATGCTTGAATACTTCTGAGGCCTTTTTATTCTTTTAATCAATCAAAATCTGCATAGTATTGTCTGTGCGAGTAGAAAACAGCATGCCCCACGGTTGAAGATACAAACCAAATCAATTATGCATTCATAATTCACCACACATAAACACCACCCATAAACACAACCCCCCCCCCCCCCCCAAAAAAAAAGAATCACATCAATCAAACATTCGTACGCAAAAATGTCCGAAAGGCCCAGACAGATGTGTGATTTGTTATGCATGGGAACATGAGCTCTCATTTACACAAAGAGACGCACACAGGGCAGCCCTCCCATCACCAGCCCCCTATCCGCTCATATAAACATCCCATAAATCAGCATGGCAACGATGGTCACAGTTAATGCACCTGTAATTTACACCCTAGGAGTGGAGGAAGAGAGGGAGGACTGGTAATAAAGCAACACTTGTCCTGATAGCTAATGGGCTGTGAGTGCAATGCAAGGCAAGGCACTCACAGCGACCACCTCTCTGGATCCCTCACACAACCGCAACTGACAAGCTAGAGACGCCTGCGTGAGGAGCTCCTGTACGCTGCGAGTGATGGGGGATGTCTGTGTCCCACGGCCCAGGAAATAGTTCAAAGCCATGATGTTAGCACAGAGACGGCCATTACAAATCATGGACCATTTAAATCAATTTAAAAAATCTGAATGAACTCAATTGAGTTGGAAAACCTATTTTATATGGATCTTAAGGTCTACTTATATATATATATATATATATATATATATATATATATATATATAATATGTTATATGTATTGTAATATGTTCTACCCATTATAGGGTACTAAAGCTTGTAGAAACTCTTCTCATATTTAAGTCTGAATGTGCGTGTTTGTGGGAAGGGCTATTAAACTGACAATCTCTATTTCACTCACTCACTCTCTCGCACAGGCCACCCTTTATATTCTTGTGATAAATCAGTTTTTCTATTATATGCTGGCAGTCGCAGTCTACGATAAAGAGAAGGGACAATTTTTATGACACAACTGCAGTGCGTACATATATCGGAAAATTTAGTCTTGCATAAAAAATGTGCCACAATGTGGAAATGGCAGTAGTATAGCTGTCATTTTCCCTGTGTAAGTTCTCACATATCAGTGGCCTTCTCTCTCCATTTTAGATGATTTTATTCACTTTGTTTCTAGCTGTCAATTGTATATATTCTTTGGAGTGTTAGGGAGGATTTTATTTTTACTTTCTGCTTTTTTACCTTTCTATTTCCCTCCTTTGGAACATTTTTGTGAAAGACACTTCAAGGGTAGACGGCACGTTAAGCAAACGCCTGTCTCTTCAAGTCACACATTCGCCATCTCCCAGATACACGCTGGCAGACGGAGGCCAGCTAATCCAAAATAGTCCCTCGAGAAAAGGCGATGGCAAAACTCACTCTCTCGTCTTTATTTATCTCCGTCT
>JACYXH010000750.1:82500-105000 GCA_026745465.1 Lota lota
CCAGTCTCATCTGTCTCTCACCGCTATCAACTGTCAGCTCTTGTTCATGTATCAGATTGAGGAAATAAATACAGGCTGGATAGGGCCATCACACACTGACACAACTGCACGTATGCAAATACATTGTCATGTAGGAAAATCATTAATGCATCCAAGCTGAAACACACACACACACACACACACACACACATGCAGACACACACACACACACACAAACAAACATGGGGAGCACCTCCTTCGTTGTCCTTGCCGTCGGTACAGAGCATCTCCATGGCGACGTGACAGCCAGCGCCTCTCCATCCCGCCTGGCAGATACAATGCCAGCCACTGGCTTCCAGGGTGCAGCGGCCATTGTTGTTACACAAGCCTGGACAACCCTCTGGGTTTCACAATAAAAGCACAACAAAGTTAGCCACTGTTTTCCATCGTCTTGTTGGGGTTAGTTTGTATGGAATGCGCAATGGAAACTTCAAATGTGTTTTCTTTTAACTGTATCTGATCATCTTTTCATTTCATGAATGAGTGTGTGTATATGTTTGTTAGGGTATATGCAGGTACGAATAAAGAGCTTCTTTAGGAAACTTGATTTACTAGGAACTTTTCTAACAAAATGTAGACAGTATGGCAATCTAAGAGTCACCAATGTGAGAGACATTGTGCTGAAACACAGGACAGTCAGACAGTTGGGCCCCAGTGAAATGCATTGACGTTGTCCTTTCACATGAATAAAACCAAACTGCCTGCAACCAACATGTCTTCAATTACAAATAATCGTAAAAGAATACATGTCTTTTCCAGAACAATAAATAAGAATATTTGTCAGAATGGTTATGGAATAAGTTGGCTAGTCAGTCAAAACGAAATACAGATGGACTTCTATGAATGGAATATTTTATATTTATGATTTGTTTTAGTCTGCACTCATTGCACTCTTCTTTTCCAGACAGTTCCATAAGAAAGCCATATTAATCCATGTGAAAACACAACTGGTAGAAAGACATGGCACAAAGTATAGGGAGGTGGTTACTCTGGCTGGTGCACCTCTGAAAGCCTATACTTTATGCTGTTGGGTAACATTCCCCCGTTCACAGAATAGACACTGAGGTTGGTGGGTAGAATATACAAAAATATAGATTGTAACGTGAATATCAAAAGCAAATAAAGTTAAGCTGGACAAACATACAAAGACAGAAATAGATAGAGAGAGAGAGAGAGAGAGAGAGAGAGAGAGAGAGAGAGAGAGAGAGAGAGAGAGAGAGAGAGAGAGAGAGAGAGAGAGAGAGAGAGAGAGAGAGAGGGGGACAGGGAGGAGGAAAGAGAGATAGGGAAAGAAAGAAGTGGACATCAAATCAAAGTAAACAAAAATATACATAATAGGTTGCGGCCCTTCGATGCAGAACGTTACAGAAGCTGCACACTGAGCAAGGGAGAGAGTGACTGGAAATGTGTGCATGCTTGATTAACTTTGTATGAATACAGGGTTGTGTATGCTTGTCTTTATATTTGTGTGTGTGTGCTCATTTTGTGTGTGTATGTGTGTGTGTGTGTGTGTGTGTGTGTGTGTGTGTGTGTGTAGTGTGTGCACTCACTTCAGAACCAGACATACAGACAATGATCTAACCAGAAGGGTCTATCTCAGAAGTCAGGACTACAAGTACAAGTACAAAAAATTATATGGTGCGCTCGAAGGCATAGAGAAAGGGGACTACAGATTCAAAAAGAATCAGACAAATATAAAACATGTATATATAAAAAGTAAATATACCTACAAAACAAGAAATAACTCGGAGACACAAAAAAGAAATGGGTAAATGACAGTTAAAAGACAGAAGCCAGAAGAATCGCGCAAAAGGAGAAGAGACTTGAGGTTGACGCTGACAGAAAGATGACGAAATAGAGAAACGAAGCAATGCAAGTGGTGTTTTCTGGGATAAACAGGCTCATTGAGTCTGAGGGAGAAATTACCTTTAAATCCTGAGAATAGGAGAGAGGGCAACAGGAAGAAGAGGGAGGAGTGTTAGGGAGGAAAAAAAGGCCAAATCTAAAACAAAAGCAGCACCGTCAAAATTGTATTTTTCTTCAGCAATGGACAGATACGATGGAGACAGGGCAACTCAAAGGAGCAGGGAGAGGAAAAAAAACAAGGAAAAGCAATGGATTATCTGAATCGAGTGTGGGAGTGTGGGAGAAAACGAGAGATAAAAAAGAGAGTGAGAGAGAGGCTGGAGAGAGACAGAGAGAGATAAGGGAGAGAGAGAGAGACACAAGGAGAGAGAGAGAGAGAGGATAGAGAGAAAGAAAAAAAGAGAGAAATAGATAAAGAGAATGAGTTGGCACGGTTTGCAGAGGGCAAAATAAATGTAACACCAGACCAAGAAAGAGAGCCTAGGATGTCACTTTCTCAACTGGCATAACAGAGAGCAATAAGATGAATGAAAAGCTTAAATAAATCAGCTCTATTTGGATTCAATATGCAAAACAAGTTCTTCAACAAACAAGAAATGATATGACAATCACATCTACATTTTGCCTTTTTTTTAATGGTTTCTTAACAAGTTTATAGGAGTTGACTGATGGTCACAGTATTTCATGATTATTGACTCAAAAAGCGATTGTGCTGGTCGGAGAAAAAAGAGGAATGCCTCCAATAGCTGACGCGGCAGTTTCACTGAACAATACACCTAAACTCTTTCTTCTGTATGAATATCATATATCACATAGTGTTGTAAGAAAAGCTGACCTCATCTAAAAAACACACCGTGGGTTTTCTTTGTTTTTTTCTTACAGTAAATAATGATGGCATTTGTTTAAAGCATTGACTTATTTCAAGTCAATATAGATCAATTTCACACAGACACAGACACACACACACAGACACAGGCAGACACAGACAGACAGACAGACAGACACAGGCAGACACAGGCAGACACAGACAGACACAGGCAGACACACACACAGACACACACACAGACACAGGCAGACACAGACACACACAGACACACACAGACACAGGCAGACACAGACAGACACAGGCAGACACACACACAGACATACACACAGACACAGACACACACACAGACAGACACAGAAAGACACAGGCAGACACAGACACACACAGACACACACACAGACACACACACACACAGGCAGACACAGGCAGACACACAGACACAGGCAGACACACACAGACACAGGCAGACACAGACAGACACAGGCAGACACAGGCAGACACAGACAGACACACACAGACACAGGCAGACACAGACAGACACTGACAGACACAGACAGACACACAACCTACTCAGCTAGCTGCTGCAGTCACTCAATAATACATCCTCATTTATATCTATGGGGGAGGGACATTAAAAAGTAAACCTAGGGGTAGAAGTCAAATTAGCTTATGCATGATGAGCATGCATAGTCAACAGTTTATGTCCTCCTCTTACGGAGATGTGATTTTTATAGTTCTATTTATGGTTGGATTCAGGGGTGCACGACTATGAGAAAAGTGATAACTGTGATTATTTGACCTACTATTGGGATTGACATATTACGGATTCAATTTTCAACCTGGCCATCGCATAACTTTGCTCTGTGTCGTATATTTAGAGGTGGTGATACTTTGGACAGCGCATGGAAACACCAGATTCCAGCTCCCTTGACTGCAATTCCTGCTATTAGAGTGCATATTACTGAGTTTCGACAGTTTGTCATTTCATTTTAATGTAGCAGCTGTGCCAAATCAGATGTATTATTTTTGTATTATAATTGTTATATATATATATCTTTAAATGGATCATTTACAACCTTTAATGATTAGCTAATTGCAAAGGCCAAAATCACTTTTTCGATAAATATGCAATTTATTATGCAGCCCTCTTCCACAAATAGTACCTCAAGCTGGTGGTTGGAATTAACTAACCTACTTAACAAAAAGATCATCACCAGTTACTCCAAAACAATGTCTGGGCATTCATTGTATCTATTTCAGTTGACCACTTAAGGCGTTTCAAGTGTTCAAAAGCAAGCAAAGGTCATCTGATTAATGTGTCTCTGCTTCTGACCATAACGTTTACAGCGGACTGTGAAACAATAGGATAAAACAATATCAAATATATGTTGATGTGGGTGTGTGTGTGTGTGTGGGGGGGGGGGGGGGGGGGGGGGGGGGGTAGGGTTAGAACAATACACACAGGGGTACACCTTGTGGGTGCGCTTCACAAGGAAAAACATATTATAAAATAAAATATAAAAATAAGTCTTCAACATTAAGTTGCTAAGCAAGGGGGCAACAGTGGCATTTGAGAAATATACATTTGATAGTAATAATACAAATACATTAATACCACATTTAGAGGTTAAACAACACAGGTTAATTTGATTCCACGCAATACTCTGGGTTCTGCAAATTAGTCAGAATACAAGCTTCTGCCTTCGCCAGTCAGTCACGCAATAGAAGCACTTCACATTCACTGGATAAACGGCTCGGATGACATGAGGATAGAAAAGGGAATATAAGGAGACATTTCTAGCCAGACTCATTAGCATTACCAGCTCCAGAGTGACTAATGAATCCAAATAAAAGAACAGGAGGGCGGGAGTAAAAGAAGGGGGTGGGGTGAATATAGGAAGAGTGTAAAGCACAGTACCTTTTACTCTTACGTCCGGGTTGTGAGCTTCAGAAACAAAGAACGGCAGAAAGAGAAGAGAGAGTTGTTAAGTGCAGAAGAGGCTGTAGCAAGCAGGAAGGACAGCAATCACACAGAATAACAAGGACCAGGACTAGAAGGACTAGGACTAGAATGACCAGGACTAGAAGGACCAGGACTAGAAGGACCAGGGGACTAGAATGACCAGGACTAGAAGGACCAGGACTAGAATGACATGGACTAGAAGGACCAGGGGACTAGAAGGACTAGGACTAGAAGGACCAGGACTAGAAGGACCAGGACTAGAAAGACCAGGGGACTAGAATGACCAGGGGACTAGAATGACCAGGACTAGAAGGACCAGGACTAGAAGGACCAGGGGACTAGAATGACCAGGACTAGAAGGACCAGGACTAGAAGGACCAGGGGACTAGAATGACCAGGACTAGAAGGACCAGGACTAGAATGACCAGGACTAGAAGGACCAGGGGACTAGAAGGACCAGGACAAGATGGACCTGGACTAGAACGACCAGGGGACTAGAAGGACCAGAGGACTAGAAGGACCAGAGGACTAGAAGGACCTGGACTAGAACGACCAGGGGACTAGAAGGACCAGAGGACTAGAAGGACCTGGACTAGAAGAACCTGGACAAGATGGACCTGGACTAGAAGGACTAGGACAAGAAGGACCAGGACCAGGACTAGAAGGACTAGGACTAGAAGGACCAGGGGACTAGAATGACCAGTGGACTTGAAGGACCAGGGGACTAGAAGGACCAGGACTTGAAGGACCAGGGGACTAGAAGGACCAGGACTAGAAGGACCTGGACTAGAAGGACCAGGGGACTAGAATGACCAGTGGACTTGAAGGACCAGGGGACTAGAAGGACCAGGACTTGAAGGACCAGGGGACTAGAAGGACCAGGACTAGAAGGACCTGGACTAGAAGGACCAGGGGACTAGAATGACCAGTGGACTAGAATGACCAGGGGACTAGAAGGACTAGGACAAGATGGACCTGGACTAGATGGACCTGGACTAGATGGACCAGGGGACTAGAAGGACCTGGGGACTAGAAGGACTAGGACAAGATGGACCTGGACTAGAACGACCAGGACTAGAAGGACCTGGACTAGAAGGACCAGGACTAGAAAGACCAGGGGACTAGAAGGACTAGGACAAGAAGGACCAGGGGACTAGAAGGACCTGGACTAGAAGGAC
Organism: Lota lota; assembly: GCA_026745465.1. Classification (NCBI taxonomy): domain Eukaryota; kingdom Metazoa; phylum Chordata; class Actinopteri; order Gadiformes; family Lotidae; genus Lota; species Lota lota. The sequence continues at coordinate 88,373 of JACYXH010000750.1, forward strand.
CAGGACTAGAAGGACCTGGACTAGAAGGACCTGGACTAGAAGGACCAGGACTAGAAGGACCTGGACTAGAAGGACCTGGACTAGAAGGACCTGGACTAGATGGACCTGGACTAGATGGACCAGGACTAGATGGACCTGGACTAGGGTCAAAAGGAATCTAAAAATGTATATATTTTCTAACAGTGGGTTGGAAAAAAGAGTTCCAGGTAGAGAATGTTAACGCAAAGCAAAAGGGTGGTTCAACCTAGAAAAAGAAAGCGTACCACTAAAAAGAAGGACATGACTAGAATAGAGGATTAATGGGAATTGTTTACCACCTGTTTTGGGAAGGACCAATTATTCTGCCGGATTGGAAAGGGATGTTGGGTATTTCACTTTGTCACAATTATCACAAGTTCACACGCATGGACATGCGAGCACACACACACACACACACACACACACACACACACACACACACACACACACACACACACACACACACACACACACACACACACACACACACACACACACACACACACACACACACATCCTTCTACAAAGCAGACACAATGAGCAGGTGAACATTTCCAAACTACCCATTCAGATTTAAATTTGAGAAGGAGAATAAAGAGGCTGTTGAGAAGAAAATACAAAAAAGAAGCAAGAGGAAGTAAGAAAGCGAGAGAGAAAAAGAGAGACAGAGAGATAGACAGAGAGAGAGAGACAGAAAGACAGAGAAAGAGAGAAGCAGAGAAAGAGAGAAAGAGAGAGAGAGAGAGAGAGAGAGAAAGTAAGAGAGAGAGAGAGAGAGACAGCGAGACAGAGAAAGAGAGAGACAGAGACAGACAGAGAGCCAGAGAAAGAGAGAGAGAGAGAGAGAGAGAGAGAGAGAGACAGACATAAAACCAGAGAAAGAGAGAGAGAGAGACAGAGAGCCAGAGACAGACAGAGAGACAGAGAAAGAGAGAGAGCGAGAGAAAGAGAGAGCCAGAGACAGAGACAGACAGAGAGCCAGAGAAAGAGAGTTCAGAAGGAGGTCTGAGTAGTTGATCCACAGAGAGCATAAAGACGGAGACTTTGGCGAGAAGCATTGAGTGCATTCCTTTCCCATCTGTCACCCTATTCTCTTGTGTGTGTGTGTGTACGCGCGCATGTGCGTGTGCTTATAGCCTCCATCACATAATGTCTATGTCTGCCTAGTGTGGCCCTATGGATTGAAAATTTGATGTTGAACTGAAAAAACATAAAATTATTGCACTATGTGTGTGTGTGTGTGTGTGTGTGTGTGTGTGTATGTGTGTGTGTGCGTGTGTGTGTGTGTTAGTTCTCTACTGGCAAGAAATGAAAAGCACGATGGCCTGCTTAGAGCTGCATCTGCTTTTAATAGCAAGTAAAGGCTGATAGTGAAGCTGTCAAACTGACAAAACTCTTTCTTATTGCAATATGGTACTCTCTTTACGGCAGGTTGTCATTAGAAAAGATAATTGTTTAACCGAACATGGATCCTCTCTTAAATAGTAGAATAATAATGTGTGTTTGTGTGTGTGTGAGAGAGAGAGAGAGAGAGAGAGAGAGAGAGAGGGAGAGGGATAAACACATACATTTGTTTTTTAAGTTCTTAACTATACAGTGAAAATATATTGACTTTAACTGTAATACTCTCTTTCATGCAAACAGTCCGATTTGTGAAATATTACTCGAACAAATGTCTTCTTACTTTAGGCACGTTATATATGTATTCATTCTAATGTATACTGTGAAGATTTTTAATAAAAAGAATGGTGAGTGTGTGCGCGTGTGCGCGCGCGCGCGCTCACCGATATTGCAGTGTTCCCCGGTCCATCCCTGGTCGCACTCACACTTGCCGTCCTTGCAAACGCCGTTCTTGGTGCACAGAGGATGACAGGCCTTCTGGTCACACAGCGTCCCCGTCCAGCCCTCCTCGCAGCGGCACAGCCCCCCGTAGCACACGCCGCGGCTGCCGCAGTCCACGGTGCACACCTCTGTCAGGAGAACCAGCGACACACAGGGTTAACCCGGGCACCGCGCCCAGCGCTGCGTCCCTGTGTACGGGGCGGCTCGGTCTGGTGATGTCAGGCCACGGCGACCCATCGCTCGCGGCTTCACTAAAAAAAAAAAAACGCCGTCACCGTGCCGATTTCGGCCCGCGAGCAAATCCCGAGGTGTTTCTATGGACGGGGGGTGGGGGGGGGTGGGGGTGGGGGGTGGAGGGACGACGACGACACATGGAGGGCCCTCAGCCTGGCCCTCTCTTTGGGGGCTCTTTGTTTTAAGAACAAGCTCCAGTTGCTTTGTTTTGCTGTACACCTTATTTCCATTCCCAGTACAAGTCTTGAATCATTGGAAGAAAAAAAAAAAGATTTTTAACTTTTTGAAATGTGTGCCTTAGCAACCGTTTGTTTACTTTCCCGATGCATTATGGATGGCGACGTTGATGTTTCCCCACGACAAACAACGCGTGCGAGTGGCGAGCAGCGCGAGGCAGACCTGCCGCTCGGCTGCCACACAGGAGGACCGCGCGCCCCCGAACGCACTCGCGTTTTGGCTCACCGACGGTTTCCGTTGTTTTCCAGGGCTCTCATGCGCGGTCGGAATGACTTCGACGTCCGCTGCGCGCCGCTCTACCCCCACACGCGCTGCAAATGAAGTGGCACGTCTGGTTGAATTAGCTCCCGGTTTTGAGCTAATGCTACCAGAAGTGCATCCCGCCACTGCTTACATTCGCAGCGAGAGCACACGCACGCTAAATGCTCTTGGGCAGAAGCGGCACAGCAAAAGTCATTTTGACAAATGATATTGGTAACGGGTGTTTTAGTTGAGGCCAGGAGAGTTACAATGGTCTCATCACCAGACCTGTATTGTCCTTTAACCATGAAATGGTGTTGTTCGGATGAGAAACGATTTTGCCCAATTGATAGGGAAAATGCCGTGCAGTTGACTGCAGCATCCCAGCCCATCACGTAACAGTATTGATTTGAGCAGAATGACTGCAGAGCAAACATTACATTATGAATTCGTCATTCAGTCCACAGAAACAAAGCTTGCTAAGGCCCCTCGGGTGTCCCTTGGAAAAGGGTGTGCAGTAGGTGATGACGTTGGTTGGAGAGAGAGAGCAGAGAAGACATAAGGATGCAAACATAAGGAAGTTGGGATGCCTGGACAGGGACCGGATTTAGATGTGAAATCCTCAAGGCCGCAACAAAAGCATCAAACGCCGTAGGGCGGCATGACTGCTAACCTGAAGGTTGCTAGTTCGATCCCCGGCTCCTCCTAGTTGAGTGTCGCGGTGTCCCTAAGCAAGACGCCTAACCCTAACTGCTCCCGACGAGCTGGCTGTCACCTTGCATGGTTGACACCGCCGTTGGTGTGTGAATGGGTGAATGTTAGGCAATATTGTAAAGCACTTTGAGTGGCCACTGGTTAGAAAAGCGCTACATAAATGCAGTCCATTTATCAAGAGTTTCTATTTACTATTCTATTTACATTCTGTGGTAGTCAATCTTTAATATCTAGGCCAATAAAAGTAAATACATTAAAAGGTTGGGTGAAGAAGATATGTCTTCGTGCAGAATTCAAGGACAACCGTGTGCATGTAATTGAATGCTTGTCATTGAATGTGTGAACACAGACACACGCGTGCACACACACACACACACACACACACGCGCGCGGTTGTTTGAGACAAGACACAGCCGTGTTGCTAAAGACAAAGCCAGCCTCAGGGTTGGTGTGTATTTATGACCGGGTGCGAATGCGTGAACATGTGGTCATGTTTGGATTTTGACAGATCCAGTCAGAGGTCAAGAACAAGAGTGAAAATGATGTGTGCATGTGTGCATTGTTTGTGTAAAGAAATATGAGACATAATGTGTGTGCGTGTGTGTGTGTCAGATGGATTTGAAAAGATGATGCAAGGTGTCTTGAGTCCATACCAAATACAAACGCACATACACACACACACACACACACGCACAAAAGTACACTGCTTGCACCATTGCTTGTTTTTCGTCAGAGCCATCTGTTGGGATTCTGCATTCGACTTTTCACCATACTATACTTTTCCTGTTTTATAAGCTCTATTTCGGTCTCTATCTCACTACCCCTCACCTTGCCTTCCCTGAATCCTTTGTCCTTTCTTTCTCAATTGAAATGCTGCTACGCTTCTTTCCGTTTATTATGCCTTTGCGTGCTTCTGTTCCCTGGCCTCGTTTCCCCTCTTAAGTTACAGTCAAAATGGAATGAAGCCATTTCTTAACCCCACTTATCGGAGACGCAATCCGTTCAATCACACCGCCGTCGGTTTCATTTGAATGAGGGACATCTGCACCCAGCATTAATTACAGAACGGCATTACAGACATTTAATTAATAAAAGAAATTATTCCAGGAGGGTGAAATAAGTAACCAAAAATATTAACTCTTAACTCTCTTCTATTTCAAAAGAGCTACACTAGATTTAACAGGCTGGGTCAGCGCTAGGATTTAGGAGAGGATATTTTTAAATGTATTTATATCTGGTTATCCCTCCCCCCCCCATTTATCTATTCATCTTTAAATGAATGTACCGACTGATACATTTCTGCCCAGCTCACCACTTCAGGAGCCGGTCAGCCAGGACCACAAATAATGACGCATTCCCAGATATGTTGGTGTCATCCAAATGGTCATTTCAGTACTCTCACGCCCCAACAAAGACAACAGCTACGATGAGCCAGCACCAGAGTGCCAGAGCACCTCTGATAAAAAGCAGAGGTGCACACGTGGTTTTCAAAAATAAATAAAAAACAACCTAGATGTGCATTGAGCCCTCACCCAATGAGCAGTCGGGCCCGGTCCAGTTCTGGTCACAGGTGCAGGTGCTGCTCTCTGCGTCGTGGGTCCCGTGGCCGGAGCACTGGTCGGGACACATGGCCTTGGCCAGCTCGCAGCTGGCCCCGCCCCAGCCGGGCTGACAGTGGCACTCCCCGTGGATACACACGCCATGGGCCGAGCAGCTGGGGTCGATGCAGTCCACTGAAGGAGCATCAGGGGGAGACACGTCGATGGATCACTACTTAAAGAGATACTAAACGCATTAAAAGGTTGTTGGGGAATCCGAATCAGAGAATCAGAGAAACAGAGTTGCTTTTATTACATCTTAACGTACAAGTACGCAAGAGTCAAATTCTTAGGCTTGGATCCTCAACAGGATCAAATAGTATATGCATAGTGATGGTGGTGATGGTACTAGTGATGGTACTAGTGAGGGTACTAGTGATGGTACTAGTGATGGTGGTGATGGTACTAGTGAGGGTACTAGTGATGGTACTAGTGATGGTACTAGTGATGGTACTAGTGATGATACTAGTGATGGTGGTGATGATACTAGTGATGGTACTAGTGAGGGTACTAGTGATGGTACTCGTGATGGTACTAGTGAGGGTACTAGTGATGATACTAGTGATGGTACTAGTGATGGTACTAGTGATGGTACTAGTGAGGGTACTAGTGATGGTACTAGTGATGGTACTAGTGATGGTGGTGAGGGTACTAGCGATGGTACTAGTGAGGGTACTAGTGATGGTACTAGTGAGGGTACTAGTGATGGTACTAGTTATGGTACTAGTGAGGGTACTAGTGATGATACTAGTGATGATACTAGTGATGGTACTAGTGATGGTACTAGTGATGGTACTAGTGAGGGTACTAGTGATGGTATTAGTGATGATACTAGTGATGGTACTAGTGATGGTACTAGTGATGGTACTAGTGAGGGTACTAGTGATGGTACTAGTGATGGTACTAGTGATGATATTAGTGATGGTGGTGATGATACTAGTACTAGTGATGGTACTAGTGATGGTACTAGTGATGGTACTAGTGATGGTGGTGATGGTACTAGTGATGGTACTAGTGATGTTACTAGTGATGGTACTAGTGATGGTACTAGTGATGGTACTAGTGATGGTGGTGATGGTACTAGTGATGGTACTAGTGATGGTGGTGATGGTACTCGTGATGGTACTAGTGAGGGTACTAGTGATGATACTAGTGACGGTACTAGTGATGGTACTAGTGATGGTACTAGTGATGGTACTAGTGAGAGTACTAGTGATGGTACTAGTGATGGTGGTGAGGGTACTAGCGATGGTACTAGTGATGGTACTAGTGATGATACTAGTGATGATACTAGTGATGGTACTAGTGAGGGTACTAGTGATGGTACTGGTACTCGTGATGGTACTAGTGATGGTACTAGTGATGGTACTAGTGAGGGTACTAGTGATGGTACATAGTGATGGTACTAGTGATGGTACTAGTGATGGTACTAGTGAGGGTACTAGTGATGGTACTAGTGATGGTACTAGTGATGATACTAGTGATGGTACTAGTGATGGTACTAGTGATGGTACTAGTGATGATATTAGTGATGGTGATGATGGTACTAGTGATGGTACTAGTGATGGTACTAGTGATGATATTAGTGATGGTGGTGATGATACTAGTACTAGTGATGGTACTAGTGATGGTACTAGTGATGGTACTAGTGATGGTACTAGTGATGGTGGTGATGGTACTAGTGATGGTACTAGTGATGGTACTAGTGATGGTACTAGTGATGGTGTTTATGGTACTAGTGATGGTACTAGTGATGGTACTAGTGATGGTAGCGCTGCGTTCACAAGGGCTCGGGCAGACGGTGGACTGCGCGCGGGAAGAGCAAACAAACAGTCCGACGGAATGGGCAGCACGGCCAAATTAAACACGACATGTTGCTACGGTGATGCGGTGTGCAAAAAAAAAAAAAAAAAAGAAGCATATATTAAACAAAATGATTTAGCGTCTTATCATTTTACATTGAATCATTCTAGCCATGCACGTTATTGCGCGATGCAAATGACTGAGGATTCTTGTCTTCCGGACTGCCACACGTGTTCTCCTCGCGGGAGGGAGCTGCACTGCATCCGGCTGTGGGTTCGGAGGACGGTGAACGGTTGAAATGCTTCAACGTTGGCCGTCTACTGTCCCCCCCCCCCCCCCCCACCCTGCTGGAGTTTTCTGTCGGCCTCACCTAACTCCAGCGTCCTGCCCTCATCCACTCAAACCATATCCGGTTTGCCATCTAACCGTCCGCAACGAATCCATGTGGAATCCCATTCCGTGCGTTGCGTACGCACACACACACACACACACACACACACACACACACCCTTTTAGAAATCGGGATAACCGCTTTGATTCTGAGGTTGGGAGAAAAACGCAGAACAAAAAACAGTAACGGTTTGTCCTATTGGAATTCTTCTATGACCTTCCGAACGCAAACGATGAACACTTTCGGAGCGCTGCAGCGAGCCAGTGAGCTGGTTACGTATGCATGCGTCGCAATGCAAGAAAAGTGAGAAAAGCGCACGCTGAGCATGCAGAGCACCTGAACCACATCGCACCATCACTCCGTCCACTCATCGCTGGTTCATTAAAACCCGCACTTATCCGCCGCCGCCGCCGCTGTTGTTGTGTGACAGCGCCGCTAACGGTCCACCAGCGGGTCCGTAGAGCGCTCGCCCAACGCTTACGGCTAACCACGTAGCCCCTGCAGCGCACGCCGCGGCGCGGTGCGTGCGTGCCCGCGATGCGTGCGTGCCCGCGTACGTGCGTGCGTGCGTGCGTGCTGTGTTTACCTTCCTCACAGTTGTCCCCCTTGTAGCCCGTGTTGCAGATGCAGGCGCCGACGATGCAGACGCCGTGGCCGCCGCAGTGGATGTCCACGCACTGGTTGGACGGCACGTCGCACTCGGTGCCCTTCCAGCCGCTGTAGCACTGGCAGCGCCCGCGGGAATACTGCCCGTTCCCGCTGCACAGCAAGGGGCATGAGGCTGGAGGGGGGGGGGGGGGGGGGAGGGGGGAGGGGGGGGAGGGGGGGGAGGGGGGAGGCACATGACAGGTGAGGGAGCAGTGTCGTGTCAAAGGTCAAATCAGGGGGCATTGAGTTTGAAAAGGTGCATCCGTCTCCAAACCGTACCGTGTGAAGGTTAAGATGAAGACCCCCGGCGTGACATGATACAATATGCATTTGTTAATCACCCATGCACTACGAGTACTGCTGTATGTTTGTTTTGAGAAACAATGCAATATGGGAAAACGGAGAATAGGGTTCTCAAATGGATTGGTATGTTCGTTGTCTCATGCAATATTCATTGCTTAATAGTCCATACGTCAAAAGTCATGATGGCTGTTGTGAGCATAAATACAATATTGAAACCAGGGTATGGTGATCTCAAACGTATTGCTCTTTTTACCATCTCTAAGAGACATATGGGCTATAATAAGGGCAGACGTTCATTTGAACAGACGGGTGTGTTTGATACAAACGCTACAAGATCAAAAGGAAACAATATATATATTGAAAATGCATCGATCTTAAGCTGAAACCCTGATCTTATAGCAACGTGTGAATGGGAAACATTTAGCTGTTCCAAACACAACAGATTGCGCTTGGCTAAGCTTCCATGCCACCGAGTGTGCGTGCGTAGGTGTGTGTGTGTGTGTGTGTGTGTGTGCGCACATGTTGTGCGGAACATGAATGAAGTTGCCTCGGTCTTTCCTTTTTGCTTGCATTGCGTTTCCATGGGCGCGTGGCCATGGTGTGTGGAGGCGTGCTCCTCCTACCTCTGGAACAGTCGGGCCCAAGGAACCCTGGGAAACAGTGACACGTTCCCGAGAGACAATCGCCGTTGCCATGACAATTCTGAGGGCACTCCATAATGGACTCTGAGATCGAAAATAGAAATAGAAAATCAGGAACAAATAGCCGGTATACTCATTTCTGCAGTTTCTTTGCGTTGTTGCCAAGACATATCGCTTCACTCATTAGCTATGTTTAAATTAACAAAGGAAGACGATCAATTCCAAATCTTGGCAGTCCGCTTTGACCTTCTCAGTGTGAGATCTCAATGTCTTTTGGCAGAGTTTATAGGGGCCACCAAAGGGATAAAGTGTTCACGCTGTGCGGGGCCAAAAGAAGCACATTTTACTTTTAAAGAAGACAAACGCAACTCCCCCCCCACCCCCCACCCCCCACCCACCCCCCCCCACCCCCGACGTTCCTGATGTGAATTAAATAAGCCGTCTCGTCCCGCAGCTCACTTCAAACCCCGTTCAGCCGTCCCCAGGTAACGTACCGATGGCGACGGCGTTGTAGGAGACCAGCTCGCTGCTCCTGCCGTCGTTGTAAAACGCCAGGTGCCAGATGCCGGTGTCCATGAACTGTATGAAGCCGGCCTCGTGCACGCTGACGGACCGCGCGCGCCGGGCCGCCCTGACGCCGGGCCGGGCCTCCGCCTCCTCCTCCTCCTCCTCCTCGCGCGCCGCCGCCGCCGCCGCTGCCGCCGCTGCCGCCTCCTCCGCCGCCGCGCCGCTGATGGATCGCTTCTCCTTGGAGAGGAGCCGGCTGCCGTCCAGGAGCTCCACGAAGTCATACTGGCGTACAGGCACAAAAAGAGAAAGGGAAAAAACGCCGTCGCTGTTGAGATGTGGCGTCGTCCGCGGTTACAATGAAGCCCCGGCGTTGGCCCACCGTGGCCGGATCGGCCCCGGAGAGCTTTGCCCCGAACGCTCAGACACACTGAGTCCAGAATCAAAGCTAACCGGGTAACACTGCTGGGGACTGACTTGACCACCGGCGGCGAGTACAGAATCTGAAGGGACTGCACTGCAATGCATTAAGATACAAACACTGTACAAGCAACGCATTGGGAATAACACAAGTGACCCAGTGGAGATGTAAATGCTGTTTATAAGACTGTATATTATTGTATATTAGCCTCGCAAGTCCTCTCTTTGAATGCAAAGGTACCATTGGGATTTCAGGGAAAGAGGCACATACTAGATTCCAGATAGAAGAACACATAGGCATGTCATTCTTCTCATTCTCATAGCTAAGCCCTCATCATGGTGGTGTTTGTCAAAATAAACATTGTTCTTCCTCCATCTGCATCATTAGGGACCATTGATCAAATGCTTTCAAAAACACTGTTTTTATAAGTAAGTGGGTGATCCTAAGGCTACAAACGGTCATCCCAAATGGGATGATTTGGGCAATTTATATTACAAATGGGGTAATACTGACCAGTTTAGTAATATAACTAAATATGGACACATCATTTGGGCAGAATGAACTGATAATGTATTCGACACTACACAGAAATAAATGCAATGTGGAGCACACATTTGGTTGGGGGGGGGGGGGGGGGGGGGGCGGGGATATCTCAAACTGCACACAGACCGGTCGGAGCAGCCCCCAACCTTTACGATGTAGTGATCGGAACGTCGTTGTACCTGCGTGTGGGACGGCGGGAGGCCCTTGCGTCCGTAGACTCCGACTAGTGCGTCTCTCTGGACCGAGATGTTGAACTTCAAAAACTGAGGTTGGTCAATATATATCTGGGACCGCCAAAAGATGCCTTGGAGAAAGAAACATATCAATGAATAAAAAAAAAAGGAAGGAAACGAAGGTCAAAACAGTCGGACACGTGCTGTTATGTCGCCAACTAACTTCTGCTGTGTCCGAGGGCACACACCCTTCATGCCGAGTTGTCTTCTAGTCCACACAGGCGTCACCGTTGTATTTCTGTGTGTTAGCAAGCGCACACACAACCCATCTCCTAATACCCTGACATTTTGCTCTCCACACTTTTGTTTGTTTATGTCATAATAAATTAAAGCTGGTTATTGCATATTTAAGCTGGTTGTTGCATTATTCCCTCATTTCTAAACAAATAACGAAAACAATTATAATTGAAAATAGATTTTAAAGAGCAATAAATCAGAAGGTCACTGCTCAGGTGAATAAAAACTTGTCATTGTTAAATGTGTTTGCTAAAATATGATTTTAGTCAAAATAAATGTTGACAACATGCAGACATGGCAGATATAAAAGAACCACCAATCACGGCAATCCTTACAAACAATGAGACAGCCCGAGTTGAGGATCAGGCAGAATGAGTCTGATGAGAATACCGCAATATACGGTTCTCTAATGATTACAAAAAAGGTTGGTTTTGGTCACATATTTCTATTTTCTTTTTATATAAGTCAGTTGAATGAGTATGATCGTTTTCGTACCTGGTGGGACATCTTGTATGGCTCTCCTTCCCACGTCCAACTCTCCTGTATCTATAGTGTTGTTCTCTCCCAGGAAGAGCTTGCCTGGAGAGAGAGAGGAGAGAAGAGCGAGCACATGTCAATAGCTTTAGCTTCTAGTTTCGTAAGTCCGCTTTTAGATTCTCTTCTGCCAACGCAATGAAACTGATCCAAGTTACAATTGTGTAGTATTCATTCATAATACACCCGAACAACCATGTTCTTTAGTTACAGCTCACATCTATTTTATAGCACCATGTGTATGTACCCCAGTCGATGGATTTTAGATGAACACACTTACAGATGTGCTGTGTGAACTTTAACCTCCAACTAGCCTGCCAAGCATGGTTTTATTGCCACCATACAACAGCCGCTATCACATTACATTGGAGCATTTGTAATTGAAACCTCTCAGTACATGTAAAGTATATAGCCCATGTGTAGATATGAGGTCAACTGGTGAAACATATGAGTCGTGTGTGTACGCGTGCATACATGTGAATGGAAGTTCACAACGCTTGAGTGTGAGGCCTGCATAAGGCAGCACTGTCTCTTACACATGCACACATGCATGCATGCACACCGCCACAACCACACACGCCCACGCACGCCCACACACGCCCACGCATGCCCACACATGCCCACACACACACGCACACGCACGCACACACAGACACGCACAGACACAACATGGCACTCACTTGGCACACAGTTTTGTGCTAATTAATGGGCTGGTAATGGCAGCTGGGAGTCATTACAGGAAACCCTGTGTGTGTGTGTGTACGTGTGTATGTGTCTGTGTGTGTGTGTGTATGTGTGTGTGTGTGTGTGTATGTGTGTGTGTGTGTGTGTATGTGGGTGGGTGTGTGTGTGTGTGTGTGTGAGTGTGAGTGTGTGTGTGTGTGTGTGTGTGTGTGTGTGCGTGCGTGCATGTGTGTTTGTTTGTATGTATTTGTGGTCATGCATGAAAAGTGCAAGAGGGTGTATATTACAAAAATTAAAAAAACACGACTAAAAACAATTCTCCTATCCTGTGTGTGTGTGTGTGTGTGTGTGTGTGTTTGACACGGTTGTCTGACAAACGAAAATGTGATGGTCACGACTACAGTGACTAGTCATCTAATACAGCAGCTTATTACGCCTACATGACAAATAACCCACTAGTCAACCCTAGCATTTTCGGGTGGTAATCATCAATATCCACTAGCTAGATGCTAAGCACGCCCTGATGACAGCCCTGTTGTTGAACCTCAGAGACTTACTGCTGTCAGCAGGAATCATGACGGTGTTAGGAGTGGTGTCCCTCGCTCCCGCGCCGTTCTCAAACGCTCCGTAGCTCTCGTTCTCCTGCAACTGCCAGTTCAGTCCAAACAGATGCATGGCTGAGAGAGAGAGAGAGAGAGTGAGAGAGAGAGATACACACATACATTCGTTATGTTTTTTAAGTTCTTAACTATACAGTGAAATGATTTTGACTTTAACTTCGATACTCTCTTTCATGCAAACACTCCGATTTGTGAAACATTCCTCAAGCAAATGTCTTCTTACTTTAGCCACGTTATATATGTATTCATTCTAATGTATACTGTGAAGAAATATTTTTGTCTTACCTAATTTCGACCACATTTCATTATATTCTTTAGCCACCTTGAAATGTGTTGATGTTTACTTTACATTGCTTTGGAAATGTTCTTTCTATATGTATATGCCAAAAAGGCTCATGAAATGACATTGTGAAAGTAATACAGCAGTGAGGGAACAGAGCATCTCCAACAGTGAGGCCGTTGGAGATGCAGAAGCCCTCAAATTACTGTTCAATTGGACTCTTGTTATTGCGGTACTACTCCACTGAAACTGCAGTCATTGTATTCATGTGATGCATTCATTTGCATAGAGTCCGCACTTGTTCTTAAAAGTTCCCTTTGAAAACAGTTCTAGTTTGGATATGTAACAACTAGGGGTTTAAGGACAAATATATTCATGTAGGAATCACGATTTAAATTGTTTTCCCATTTGTCTCAGGTTTGCCTTTGTGTGTTTACATCATTGCAATCAGTTTATCTTACGTTTTCAAATATAAAAACGACAATCATATACACACTTTACTCTGCTTTCATTCGATCATTTGCCACACTGCCTTTTTAAGCACACAGTGGACTGGTGTAGACCCTGAAATGAGCAAACGTTCGTACTGAACCGAGAATGGAGTTTAAATCGAGAATAGTTTTGTATCACGTTTTGAACCCTGACCCCAAGAATCAAAATCGACTGGAATGGTGTGATACAGAAAGGTTGATGCCCCTCCATCAGCACCTTCGCCCAACATAACAGCACATGCACTGAAACCTCGAACCATGGTAGAAGTTGGGCGTTTTGTTTGTTTTTAATAAGTTAAATGACCTCTGCGCGGTGACAAAACACAATCCTGCTCTCTTAACATTTTCAGAAAACTGCATGAATATTAGATGATATGCCGAGAATATCAATTGCAGCCTGACCAGTTTTAAAGGTTATCTTGAGTGTATATTTGTGGAGTTTTGTGAACTTGTTAGGTTAAGTTGCTCACTCAACAGAATATTTCTTTCTCATTTCAGTTCCAAGCTTCTGACCTGTGACCTATGCTAAAGAAATGTAAAGGAACATACAAACACAGGAATATATGAATGCAGGCAAAGCAGCCTACTTCAAAACAAATCAAAACAAAAATTATTATTATTATTACATATTCTATGAATACAATTATTTTTATGTGTGCTCCACATTTTTGGATTTCTTTCCTAATTTTATATACAAACTTTGGATGAAATCCTGGATGCTGAAATCCGACTCTGTCTATATGTATGTACTCATCGTTGTGGTTACCATAGTAACCACACATCATGCTTGCTTCAAAATATCGTCTAACATGCAGACCGCTCTCTAGGCATTATTGACACACACACATACACACACACACACACACACACACAAACACACACACAAATCCCCATACCAAATAAGGACATTTACGCTACATCAACGCAGCTCCAATCACAAACACAGGTGATAAAATCAATCAAAAAAGACAATAGCTAGGCTAATACACGCTGTTGTTCCCATTTTCTTGCTAATTGTTCTTGGAGCGCCATGACAATCCGTGTGGGGGCAAATGGCTCTGTTCCGCTCTCAGCGGTTCCTTCTCTACTCCTCCCAGCCCTGCCAGACATCCATGGGCACTATGGGTCCACCAGGTGGACATCTGCCTTCTTGGGCCTTGCTTCCACTGAGAACTTGTAGGAATCTCATTTTTATGGCTTTTGCTCCAAATTACTGAAAAAAAGCTACCCGTTGACCTGACTTTTTGAATATAGGCCTACACCTTAGCATATGCACGCATAGTCACATCATTTTATATTGGTTGTGGAGAGGACTCTCCTATGAGATTCCAGCTGCATTGTTATGACGTGACTTTCCTTATTTGGTGTGGGGATTTCCTTTTGGACTGGCACAAACAGGTTTATGCTTCAATTACTTATTAGCTTGTTCAAGCGGGGTATTATCAGCATTGTGTAAGTTGCTCGGACGTTATCGTAAGTATTTCGAATGACTTAATAAGATGTCCAATCAAGATACAATCCTTCTTTTGTGAGTCGTTCAGATGAACTAAGTCAAGATACCATGCACTTTATTTTGCTCGTTGCCTCTGGGAGATCCCTGCTTCAGTCACACTAGATCCTAAAAATGGTTACGTCTCACTTTGAGTGGAGCGGGATGTGCTGGGAGTGGGAGGTGGATGGTTTCAAAGCCCTAAGGCAGGTTCACACGCACGCTCAGGCATGGCTACGCCAGAAGAAGAGTGGGACGTAGAGGTGAGAGTTAGTATAGCAGGATGTCAGATACTCTGCTGGAGGGCTCCTTTGATGCTAACACTCCACTCTGCTTATCCTAGGCAACTGTGTGTTGCCTGTGTGTGTGTGTGTGTGTGTTCACAAACAAGTCTCGGCATGATTCTATTTTAAATATAATATTTCAGATTACAGTGTGTTTAATTTAATTTAATTTAATACTTTGTGTGTGAGTGCATGTTTGAGTGTGTGTGTGTGTGTGTGTGTGTGTGTGTGTGTGTGTGTGTGTGTGTGTGTGTGCGTGTGTGTGTGTGCGTGTGTGTGTGTGTGTGTGTGTGTGTGGGCCAAGAGGGTGGAAGAGGGTAGGCGTATTTTATGGATTCGACATTGTTGGAAATATGGGAATCCATAGCAGAAATTCTGGCCCTTATAGAACAGAGGTGAATGTAAATTATTCGTAAAATAGGCCCAAACCTGGTCAGGTTATCCATGTTTCTCATAATTCAATCGCAGTCATACAACAGTTACTATAGCTACAGTATTGCTTCTGAAATTTGATTTCCTTACACCGCCTATAATAGGGTTATTCGTGCCCATGTAAACATGCACTTACATTTACAGATTTTTTAATTAAATGAGGTATCGTATTATTAAATATAGAACTATCGAACAATGCGGGAACGTGGTTGAGTTCCTTACTTAACACGGACAGAATCTAATGAAAATAAAAGGAGGAAGAGGGGAAGAAAGAGAGAGAGAGGCATGCGGGAACAAAGGAGGAAACAAGGAAGGGAGGGAGACACAGAGAGAAAGAGAGAGAGATAGAGAGCAAAAGAGAGAGCTAGAGAGAAAGAAAGAAAGAGAGAGAGAGGCATGCGGGAACGAAGGAGGAAACAAGGAAGGGAGGGAGACACAGAGAGAAAGAGAGAGCGATAGAGAGCAAAAGAGAGAGCTAGAGAGAAAGAAAGAAAGAGAGAGAGAGAGAGTGAGAGAGAGGTGTCAAGAACCAATTAAGAGACGCAACCTGGGAATGTTAAGCAAGATAAATCCCTACAGAGGGTTTCGCAGATGTGCAGAGGCTTGCACGGAGAAATCCAAAGACAGAAGCACAGGCCACACCTTTCCCCCCCCCTCATTAAATTAGAGTCATGCTGTGCTGGGCTGTTACCCACAACCCCCTCCTGTTGAGTAGAGGAGCACAGGGTCATGGGAGAGCTGGGGATATTGACAGCCATCTTACGAATCGGTTGGTTAATAGATGTGTTGACAAGTGTGAGCAGGATACATGCTGTACTTTGCGTCCGGCCAAATGTGCGCACTTAACAGAAAGCACTGGACAGATGCTCGTACAGCCAATCACATCTGTTTGTTATGGTTCATATTGATACCACAACAAAACTACAATATACAAAATGTTAGGGAGAAAACCGCAATGTTTAGGAGGGATTTTATCTTCCATTGCATTCAAAGCAGCATTGGATCAACCCGGCTGTCCGTCTTTCAGTCAATAATCAAAATGTGTTCAGAGCAAAGAGGATAATATTTGTATCAGGGACATATAAGAGAGTTAGTCGGAACCAAATTATTTCTTCCGATTTTCAATCATATTTCATAGCTTTAATGACATTTTCTAATATTTGTGATGCTGTACTAAAAAAAACGTGTTGAACTTGTCGCTCTA
>JACYXH010000750.1:110000-125000 GCA_026745465.1 Lota lota
ACATTAAGTGAATGATTGGCAAAAAGATGTCACCCATAAACCCGCACTAAACAGCACTCGCGGGGGTGTCCAAATAACTAGGGACACAGGCCAAAGCACATTAACCAGACGCAAGGTGTGTGTGATGAGATTGCTTAACAGAATTTTTATGAGGTCAATGCAATATTTTATCACAGAGAGCACCAGGCCTTAATTGGAGGCAGGCTTTTATTACAGAAAGGCCAGCATTTCTAATTTATCAATAATGATTTACCCTGATATATACAACGGTAATGCATTACAAATATGACTAGTATGGCCTGCAGACAGTTTATGCCAATGGCCAATGATAGGATGTTAATAATGACATAAATTATAAGTAATGGCTGTTTGCCTCATTGTGTAATATCCATTTGTAAAATATTTTTGCCAATGTACCATTGCATGTTGTATACACTATTGACATTTTCAAAATGCCAGTATAGCAGCAGTGAAATATAGCAAAAAAAAAGTATAAATAATAATACTTTTAGGTTGTTCACACTACTAGCTTACAGCATAAGCCTTTCATACACCCGACCCATACATTTTTGACCTCAGGAAATACAGTATCCAATTTATTCAAACAAACAAGCTAAGGCCAAAGCTTGCTAACGTCAGCTAGATAGTTGATTTATTTCTTCTTATTGCAGTGTGTGCATGTATTGTTGCACTCGCACACATTGGCAGAACAAGTCCTTCTATTGTCATCTCATCAAATAAAAAGGGCCTCTCACACACACACACACACACACACACACACACACACAGACAGACACACAGACACACACACACGTAGAAAGCACTCTAATAAAAATTAGGTTTGCATATTAACTGCAGTCACACTCACAGTCTGCTTGTCTGTTTTTATGTGTCTATGTATGTTTTATGGTTGCTATAAAAAAAGGCATTGTGACGGCTTTATTTAAGGTGTTTTAATGTATTTTGCCCTGCCCCCTCCATCTCATAGTCATCTTTACTCAAGATTCAATTGAAGGCGGTTTTATTAGTCTGTAATCTTCAGCACAACACGCACAATCTGCCTTTCATCATTGGGGCTTCATGATATTCCAAACAGTCCTTAAACATAATTTAGGTCCTTAAGCTATTTGGACTGTGTGTGTGGGCGTCTATATGAGTATGTGTGTGTGTGTGTGTGTGTGTGTGTGTGTGTACACACTAGTAAGAGCAGGTTTGTAGGTTGCTGGTTGCCTGTTCATTATTTACCACCAGCTGAATTTGGTATGAGTGTGCGGCGGGTTGGGAAGGAAGAGAAAATATTATATTATATATTCATTTAGAATAGATAATAGAGAGAGGAAAGTGGGTACTACAGAATACACACACACACACACACACACACACACACTGCATTCTACTACACACAACATTTTGTGACAATTGTCTTGTTGTCATTGGTATGATTGTATAAAGACGATTTCAGTGCAGACAGCAAGAAGAAGAAGAGATGAATAGAGAAGATGCAACCAGGCGGAATGAACAACGGCTCGTAAAATGACTATAACCAATGTATGTTTTGTGAATGTCAGTGTTTAGCGCACCGTGACCATTTCCCATGCAGCAACAATGCTACCCCTGCTAAATACAATACACTGCAGACTGACTAGCACCTTCATTGTGTTTGCTTTATTCATGCTTGGAGCGGCCTAGACGTTCGGTGAGTAATCCTTCAGAATAGGACCGATGCAAAGAAGGCCATTGTTGTATCAACATAGAAACATGATATACATTGGTCCCGTGCATTGTGCTGTGGGCGTGTGCGTGGAGATGCATGCGTGTTAAGACATACATCATGTGTGTATTTATATTCAAGTGGGACTTTGCCGACAAAAAGAGGCGATGGATGCTCAAGTGTATAATATCTGTAACTAATGGAATTCAAGATAGTTTCTGTAGCCCTAGCATGCCGTATCCCATGACAACAGACTCTCTGGCGAGCCATGAGGATCTGTGTCACCATTTGTCTCCTAACATGAGTCGAGCCACCTAACACAGCAATGTGTGTGTGTGTGTGTGTGTGTGTGTGTGTGTGTGTGTGTGTGAGTGAGAGAGAGAGAGAGAGAGAGAGAGAGAGAGAGAGAGAGAGAGAGAGAGAGAGAGAGAGCGTGTGTATGTGTGTGTGTGGTCTGTGTGTGAATTTGACACAGAAAGACACAAATGTATGGTTGCTAGACGCAGCAACGAAAGCATGATTGGTTAAAGTGCTAAACAGCACTGAAGTTAGTAGGGAGCACTGACATAACATTCCATCAAAGAAACTGCTAAAAGCAGCTATTTAGTAGTGTTTCCAGACGACCATATGTGTCAAGATATGCTCAGGTCGCTTTGATGTAACACTTTGGATGTAATCATAACTTCATCAGAAAGCATACTTTGCAGCAGCTTAGAACAGACTGAAAATGATGAGCCAACAATTTGGCGCAGGTAAGGGCATGAAATATGCACGAGTGCACAACGTGCATGGCTGGTGCACAGTGCTCAAAGGCTGGAGCCAGCCACCGACATGCTAATTAAAGGCATAATTGTGATTATTAAACCTAAACAAGTCATCGTTGTGTGGCTCACTGTTGTAGCATCGGAAAGACAATTGTAGGCAAAATAACACATCTACATTCAATGATACACTGAGGGCAATTGGCGTAGCGCCAGAGTAAAATATATGTAAACAGTGACGCGTGGTCAACATAAACAACGTGAGAAACTGTCCGAATCGACTAATTTGACCAACGAGAACAAACGCCTTTTGAACATAATGGGATGTTCATGGAGAAAAGAATATCTCTCAAAAGTTGGATCCTTTCTCCAAGTTGGCTGCCACAGCGACAGAAAGCATAAGAAAAACACAAGGGGTGAGTGTGAACAAAGCCGAATCCAAACAACAGTGATAAGAACAACTATTATGCAATAGTCAAAGCCCTGTGTTATGCTGATGGCACACGGTTACTTTCCACGGTTCATTCATACCCACAGACAACAGTGGGTAGGGTGTGGGTCGGGGTGCAAAGCAAAAAGCTGGTAATAGTTTTCCGGTCCAGATTCACTGTTCAGTCAAAGATAGCCAGTAGCAACTGGGTTTCCTTCCCTGCTCAACCGATGGTGTTTATTTGAGGAACAGAGTGCGGTTGGGGTTTCTGAGGCTCATTTCTGGGCTCTGTTTACCCAGCAAACCTTTCTTCCAGGAGATAAGTCACGATATCTTTGCAGCGACACATCTTATCCTTTAGCGGTGAGGCACCCTGGCAGGGGGTGAAGGAGTACGTTTTATCGAGGCATAAAAAGTAGAATTTGCACCGAAACTATGTATTTTATGGATCAAAACTAGAATTGACGTGCTCCTTTATAAAATTCTTGAAAACAGAAAGTTTTACGTTTAATTTAGTTAGCTTTGCAAGGTTCAGAACTTATAACAAAGCATGTGTGTGTGTGTTATGATTGACAGGGCCATCTGCTCATACTTGTGGGAGGTGTTCCTTCCTTTTTTGTTTGTGTGCGTGTGTGTATGTGTGCATGTGTGTGCACATGCGTATGTGTGCATGTGTGTGCATGTCTGTATGTGCACGTTTGTGTGTATGTGTGTGTGTGTGTGTGTGTGTGTGTATGTGTGTGTGTGAGTATGTTTACATGTGTGTGTATGTCTTACGTGTGTGTGGGTGTGTGTGTCAAGATGTGGATGCATGGCTCAATGAAGAGATTATCACTTCTAAATGAGAGGGTTCACACTCCTCCGTCACTCATCACATATGGCGTTTGCTTAAAGCCAATAAAAAAACACCCACACAGAAATATATCCCTGTGTTGTACCTTGCACAAAGCGAACAGAGTAGGATGCCGTCGTTTCCTTGCACTAAAATAAGCTTACTAGCAGAATACCATGGAAAACCATCATATTATCCATGAAGCATTGCAGCTAAATCGGGGGTGTCAGTAACAGGAAATGAGAAGTTGACGTCATACTGTGTGTTAACACTATGGTGAACGTGCCATGTTTAGATGATTGCAGTACCACGACTGCAATTTTATATAATTTTATAATTATATATATATATATATGTATATATATATTATTATTATTTTTTATCCTACTTTTGGTCCAAGTGCTTATAGTTTTAAAAACACTAATAGTTTGAAATGTTTATTCCACCCAAATACTAGTGAAACTGCAGCCTCCTCTATTTCAGGAACATTCTACTCTTGGTGGTTCTGTCTCACAAGATGGATACTCCTGTTGGTTCTGTCTCACAAGATGGCTACTCCTGGTGGTTCGGTCTCACAAGATGGCTACTCCTGGTGGTTCTGTCTCACAAGATGGCTACTCCTGTTGGTTCTGTCTCACAAGATGGCTACTCCTGTTGGTTCTGTCTCACAAGATGGCTACTCCTGGTGGTTCGGTCTCACAAGATGGCTACTCCTGTTGGTTCTGTCTCACAAGATGGGTACTCCTGGTGGTTCGGTCTCAAAAGATGGCTACTCCTGGTGGTTCGGTCTCACAAGATGGCTACTCCTGGTGGTTTGGTCTCACAAGATGGCTACTCCTGTTGATTCTGTCTCACAAGATGGCTACTCCTGTTGGTTCTGTCTCACAAGATGGCTACTCCTGGTGGTTCGGTCTCAAAAGATGGCTACTCCTGGTGGTTCGGTCTCACAAGATGGCTACTCCTGGTGGTTTGGTCTCACAAGATGGCTACTCCTGTTGATTCTGTCTCACAAGGTGGCTACTCCTGTTGGTTCTGTCTCACATGATGGCTACTCCTTGTGGTTCTGTCTCACAAAATGGCTACTCCTGGTGGTTCTGTCTCTCAAGATTGCTACTCCTGTTGGTTCTGTCTCACAAGATGGCTACTCCTTGTGGTTCTATCTCACAAGATGGCTACTCCTGGTGGTTCTGTCTCAAAAGATGGCTACTCCTGTTGGTTCTGTCTCACAAGATGGCTACTCCTGTTGGTTCTGTCTCACAAGATGGCTACTCCTGGTGGTTCTGTCTCACAAGATGGCTACTCCTGTTGGTTTTGTCTCACACGATGGCTACTCCTGTTGGCTCTGTCTCACACAATGGCTACTCCTGTTGGTTCTGTCTCACAAGATGGCTACTCCTGTTGGTTCTGTCTCACAAGATGGCTACTCCTGTTGGTACAATAAACTTCATAACAGAAAATGTCTGCATTGATACAGATGTTTCTCCGAATGCATATTGCTGCATGATTGAACAAATCACTAATTCCGGGAGCACACGTGATAAGAATCCATAACTTTATAAAACGTTTCAAATGACACAATTTGAAGTAGTCCTTTGAAAGGGCTAAACGATGGCAGTAACTAAAGTGAAGATGGAGAGTGACAGAAGTGACAGATGACATATGATGATGCTTTCCCTACAAGGAAGTTTAAACAAACTTCAGAAATATGGGGGGTGGGGACGCCAGATGGGAGAAGTAGAGTGGAAAGGACATTGAATGTGTTTATATTGCAGGGAAGACTGGAATGCAGATGAAGGTAGACATAGAGCTGAGCAGACAGGGTGCAAGGAAAGCAGGAGATAGAGAGGGAAAGAAACGTGAAGGAGAAAGAAACAGAGCAATATTCATGATATGGAGGCAAATAGAGAAAACTAAGGCAAAGGAGAAAACACCACAAAGGCAAAGGAGAAAACACCACAAAAGCGAGCGAGTTAGGGAGAGAGAGGTTCACCTATAGGTAAATATGGTAATAATCGTATTTAACATTCATGCTGGAACAGCACAAACTGCTGCCGTAGCCACTATATATGTACCTTCATGTGTTTGAGGGTGTCCATGCATTTTGAAAAGACTTTACTAGCTTGTAAATATTTGTGGGAGGGAAGAAACCCACAACAGCCTGATTTAAAGTCAACTCACGAACAAAGGCATGCATTTACAGGACTGGGTAAAATACATCTAGAGGAATGGAAAGGCATGGGGATGTGAACGCGTGTGATGAAAAGCGAGAGACTGATGTAGAGATAGACATACTATTATTGAACGGACAAAACAATACAACAAAAAGATACAGCAGAGAATATAAATGGATAAAGAGAGGAGCAGGCATGATGCATTCATGGCCAAATAAAATAATAAAATATTAAATAATAATAAATAGAGAGAGAGAGAGAGCAAGATTGTATGTATTAAATTGTGGTACGTGACAAATGGTGAGTGTTTAGTCTACAGTGATCAACGTCTGTATATCGACATGCTGTGTGCCTGTGTGTGAGAGAGAGAGAGAGAGAGAGAGAGAGAGAGAGAGAGAGAGAGAGAGAGAGCAAGAGAGCGATTGTGCGAGAGGCAGAGCAAGCGCGAGAGCGAACGAGCGAGAGATAAAGGGAGCAGTAGAGATATATTGTTCATATGTCTAGCTGTAGGAATGTTGAAGGCCCGGACTGTTCTTGGAATAGCTCTGGGTCACAACCATCCAAGAACAACAGCCACCCTGCCAACTGCTTCGGCTGGCGACATCCCCCTTTTGTCTTAGACATTCATTTGTCAATCCTGCTGGCAAATTGGCCGACATTTTCAAAGTCTGGGGAAATCCGTAGGCACTGCAACTTTGCGTGATGTGCAGCAAAAGCAACAGACGCGTATATCTAGGATTTTTATAATCACATCCAAATACATACTATGAAGACTGAGTGAGTAAGCTTGATACTGGATGATCAAAAACAGATATGCAAACATTCAAAGACATGTCTGAAGACATGATATAGATTTACACTTAAAGCACACACACACACACACACGCACACACACTCACACACACTCACACAGACACATACACACTCACACACACACACACACACACACACACACGCACACACACACACACGCACACACTCACACACACACACACACACACTCACACACACACAGACACACACACACACTCACACAGACACACACACACACACACACACACACACAGACAAAGCACACACATACAGACAGACACTCACACAGACAGACACACACACAGTTGTGAAAACTGATACTCAGTACTCAGCATTTCTTTGTGTGTGTCTTGGCCCTCTACAAGAATGTAAATTTAAACCAGGGACATGGTTTGGCAGATCAAAACAGATAGACACACACACTCACACACACACACACTCACACACACACACACACACTCACACACACACACACACACACACACACACACACACACACACACACACACACACACACACTCAGACACAGCTCAACTGCTGTGGTTTGGAAGTGCTATTATCGCTCCCTCCTTTCGCCTTAGCCTTCCTCTAATCAATCTTTGAATCTTAATTCTGCTTCCTCTCCTGTTTCCCAGATATACCGTGTCCCCACGTTCCCCTTGGCCTCCGATGGGCATCTCTTTTTCAAGCCTTCACCACTCAGCCTCTCACTTTCTGGCTTTCCATCTGCTCCCCCTTTTAGTAGCCTCCCACCCTCCCCCACGGTGGACGGGAAACATCACAGAGAGGACAGGAAGAGGGGGGGGGAGGCGAATGAGGAATTTATTTACCTATCGTCTGATGAATTGGAAGGTCAAGGTTCCCATGGTAAACTAAATGATCTGTGTGTGTGTGTGTGCGAGTGTGTGCGTGCGTGCGTGTGTGAGTGTGTCTGTGTGCGGCTGCTCACTGAGCTGGGGAACACTAGTCATCTATCAAGCGGTCAGTTTGACATTACGCTCTGCTGGAAATAAGTTCACGTTTCACCGCAGAGAGGAATGCAGCCATCAGGGGGATTTTATTAAAAAGAAAGAGAAAATAGAGGAAGCAAACACTATGCATGTGCTAATAGCGGGGGTATACATGTTTCAAATAAAACCTCTGGAAAGTCTTTAGTTCTTTTAAAAGGGAGAAAGGGTACCCAGACCCCCCCCCCAAAAAAATCCAGGTTTTGGGGAAATAAGTTGAAATCCAAAACCTGACTCAAACCAAAAGCACAAAGAGCTAGGTTCGTACATAGGTAGAATCCTACTGTTAAATGGAGCAACGCACACAGGTGTGAATGCAGCGGCGCGGTACATCATAGATCAAGTCTAGTTGGGACACGAACATTTGAAACAGTGGTTTGGGCTGTGCACACAACGATCAAACCAGAAGATCTTTAGATCAATTGCAGGGAGGAGGACGATTGCAAACTAGAGCAATAGTTTATCATTTATTATGGAGCCCTGCATATAAACCACCACAATATAATTCAAAACACTGTCTTTTTGCCAGAACAGTTTTGCTGTGAATATAATGGGAAAATAGTGTAAATACAAGTACAATAGCACTGTCCTAAAGGGACTTTGAACATTCTTTTGATCACTGGTTTGTTATTTGTTGTTTTAGTGTGATGCCAGAGATAGATTTAAAAAAGCCTTTTTGAAAAATAAAATAAAAGACCATCAAGAGCAGGAATAAGAAAAGCCACATTCAGCAGTCTCTCCACTGAGAAATGTCTGCACATCGAGTACAGTCATGTCAGTCGGCTGACTCACTACACTGAACACAAAAATTAGTGTTGATGTTGTGCATTATGGATTCAATAGAGCAGAGCAGACGACATCATAGTCTCTGGATCGATATGTTTTAAAGCAATCGTTACAATGACGACAAACATAAATTTCATCAGGTTGAACTTCATTGTGGTGGCCTGCTTCAGCAGATCCTTCTTTTGTGAATGTGTATGTCACATTGCCCTCATCGGCTGCCTTGTTTATGGCCTTCATTTTGTTGTATTTGATTGTGTTTTGCATACCAATGCTTACCAACCTAAGTGCGCATGCCATTCACAAGACACAATATCATTTTGTTTTACATTCTATTTGAATGAACAAAATGTGTCTCTGCGGTGTGAACTCAAGAACCGTAAGCCAGAAGTAGGCCGGTCTCATTTCAGTTATTGAGTGCTTTAAGGGGGATGTGCCAGGTGTGTAAGTCCCCCTACTCCCCTACAGTTTGTCTGCGTTACATTTATTTATGTGCACGTATTCTACTTGATTGTGATCCAAACAAAACAATTCTAACCTGTAGAAATTGTACACACGGCTCTGCACCTCAATTCATCTCTGTTCATAGACAGCTCGGTCTGCCATACCTTTAGCTTATGATAGGAACCTGGCAGCTTTTGCAGCAAAGCAGGCTTATAGATCAGCAGACGTGTGAAAGTGAGTCACTACATCTAAATCACTGCTGCCATAAAACAAAGCACATACTTTCTCCTCATTTTGCGCTATACAAAATAAATGCCCCTCATTTTGTGACCTACAAAATAAATGCTCCTAATTATGTGCCCTACAAAAGATTTTATTTTTTTATTGTGTATGATTTGTGAGTGTTTCTATCTTGCGTTACTTTGTACATCCATTTTTCATTGAACATTCCAAACGAACACTGTAAAATGATGTGAAAGGTGCTGTAGGAAACTGATCCTCGTCAGCTATTGGTGAGTGCAATGCGCTATGAGAAGATCTGTTTTGAGTTGACTGTGTCTGCCCCTGGTATCAGACAATTTGGATTTAAGCCCTTTCCGGAGTCCCGGCTCTGTTTCCCACCAACCAGGGCATTCCTTCCCTGATCGGGTTAGGGAACAGTTCTCATTGGCTGAGAAACATAGGGAGGAGGGAGGGAGGGAGGAGCAGAGAGGGAGGGGACTTTCTTTGGGTGTTGAGTTTCAAAATCTTGCTCTCTTCCGCTCTCTTCGTACCTACAGCAGCTTTAAGTAAAACATCGTGGATGTTTAAAGAAAGACCAAAGACCGAACAAACTAGAAACCAACGGCCGGTAGAGAGGGTAACACCAGCTTTAAACGCTAGCTAGCGAACAAACTAGAAACCAACGGCCGGTTGAGAGGGTAACACCAGCTTTAAACGGTAGCTAGCGAACAAACTAGAAACCAACGGCCGGTTGAGAGGGTAACACCAGGTTTAATCGGTAGCTAGCGAACAAACTAGAAACCAACGGCCGGTTGAGAGGGTAACACCAGGTTTAATCGGTAGCTAGCGAACAAACTAGAAACCAACGGCCGGTTGAGAGGGTAACACCAGGTTTAAACGCTAGCTAGCGAACAAACTAGAAACCAACGGCCAGTTGAGAGGGTAACACCAGGTTTAAACGCTAGCTAGCAAACAAACTAGAAACCAACGGCCAGTTGAGAGGGTAACACCAGGTTTAAACGCTAGCTAGCGAACAAACTAGAAACCAACGGCCGGTTGAGAGGGTAACACCAGCTTTAAACGGTACCTTGTCTCCAGAGGCACATTGCTACCAAGCACCCAGCTGTCTTGCAGCGGGACGCTCTCGGGGGGCGTGGTCTGCAGCTCGGCTGGTGATTGGCCGGCCGTGGGGGCCGGGCTTCCAGTGGGAGGGGCTAGGTGCCGTGAGGAATTGAGGGCGTGGCCAGCGTGGTGCGCAGTGCTCAGGGAGTGGTTAAGTGCTGTCACCGAAGGCTGCTGGCGGTGAGGGGGCGGGACCGGAGGCAGCGTTGAGCCATGGTGATTGGACGGTTGATCTGTGAATGTAAAGAGAGGCGTTTGATTAGGTGGCGTGGCTGTGCTTATGGGGCGACGCGCCAGAATGGACAGTTCTTCTAGTTTCCTGGCCATTTACATTTTTGCAAGGACGGTGTTATTTTGTACTTCAAATACATCGGTGTCTTACAGAATGTCTTACAGAATGTAATATTACTATTGGCTGCCTGCGAAGTGTAACTGCGTTTCTCCAAAATGCAAGTAGTTCAGTTATTTCACTGTTTGCGCATCCCAAACGCCTGGCGTTTGGTCAAGACTTATAGCGTGAGGTTGCTAACGACTCTAATCGCCTTAGAACACGCCCCGCCTCATGTCGTCTTGTCGACGCGGGAGTACAGCCTTGTGTCGTTTACACAGCTGAACAACACAAATCATAATCCCACAGAGCCAAGAGCCACGCAGACAGGAGGACATCAACTACTGCAGGGAAACACAGAGGTGCATCTCCTGAGTGAGGAGAGTGAACACACACACACACACACACACACACACACACTTTAAAACCTCAGAGTTTCAGCTTTTTAACACGAAGGCTCGGCCAGGCAAATCCCAAGGACCTCGTCCTTCCTTCACACACACACTCACATGCACACACACACACACACACACACACACACACACACACACTCACTCACTCACTCACACATGCATACACTCACATACACACACACACACACACACATACACACACACACATACACGTGCACACACACGTGCACACAAGCCTAGCCCAGTACTTGTCAAACCAAGTGTGCAGCATGGATGGAGTGAGACAATAGTAAGTAAGTATTACAGGCTGGGGCGTACCGACCGGAGAGGCAGTGCACTGCATCAATGGCCAGATCTCTGAGGAGCAATAGATCAGTTGCAGGAGGCAAAGGAACTGCAAATGAAATGCAATGAAAGGAAATACAGGTAAGGGAACAAGACGAGACAGAAGAGAGAAGATGGAGAGGTGAATCTCGGAAGAGACAGAGTGAAAGGCAAAAGCAATGAACAAGGCTGAAATACAAGGGGGCCACACAGGTGACAGCCACACAAGGGAGAGCGAGAAGGGGCTGAGGAGGAGACATGTCAAGAGAGGAGCGGGGCAGGACAGGAGATTGTCCTCAGGGGTGGGTCGGGCAAACTCTCCTATTAGAAGAGTTTAGTCTGGGGTTTGACAGCCAAAGCAGCAAGAGTTGGTCATACAGCTTGGGCTGGAAACTGCAGACTTAAAAAGACACTCTCTGTCCATCACATTCAAAGACAAACACACACACATATACGTAAACAAGACACACAAATGTAAGTTAACTCCAACAAATGTACAAGAACTCCACCAAGCCTTCCAGTCCATGGTCAATCTGGCTGATATGTGTAAGATATGGTACCATTTTCAGATGTCCAGCGTTTATAAGAACAAGTCTAAATCCAGACATAAAATAAATAGGGATATACAGTATATATATATATATATACATGTATATATATATATATATATATATGGGCTGGAACCCATTAGGCACAAGGCCTTAATACTGTGTATTTATTCTATCCGCAGGTAATTTCTGATGTGCAGTGTAATCTTTTCAATATCATTAAATAACAATTTAAGCAAATACCTCCTGGGATATTAATTTGATATGTGCTATCCATAGACATGCATATTGCCAATTGATTGTGTAGACCTAATCTCTCTCTCTCTCTCTCTCTCTCTGGGAGAGAGAGAGAGAGAGAGAGAGAGATTGGGAATATGCATGTCTATGGATAGCACATATAACATGAATATCCACCCCTTCCCGAAAGGTATTTTGCTTGAATTGTTATTTAACGACATTGAAATAACGACACTGCACACGGCGCATCAGAAATGGCCTGCGGATGGCACAGCATTACGCTCTTGTGCCTACTGGGTTCTGGCCTATGCAAAGGTACAGTATTTAACTGATTGCACTGCATAACATTAGCAACAATATCATCTCCTTGCACATTTTGTTGCACTTTCACTTCCATAGAAACCTGTACAGTAGAATATGAGGCCAAATCATTGGTGGCCCTTATGGGTTGGGGGATGGGACATTGACTGTCTAATGCGCTGTAAGTTAGCGCACATATCTGGGGTAATGCAGTGACTAAAGACGCTTTAAAAAGCCTGTCTGCTTAGTCGCAGCCTGGACAGTTGCTCCTAATTGGCCACTTTCCTACATACCACCAGCGGATAAACGTTGTTTATACAAAGAAACCTACAGTCAATTATTGAGAACGGCAAGAAAGCATCCATATACCTTTACCCTCATAAAAAAAAAAGAATGACAGAATGTATAATTATGCAAATGCGGAATGCCCCTGAGCTGACAGAAAGCCACCAACCCCCCCCCCAACCATCTCTCCGGCTATCCAAATAAAAACGTGGCTGGAGAGAGGCAGCGCTGACGACATGTGACAGCACACATTCAAACCCGAGCGGAACAGAAGCCCGTCGCTGATATTGAACAAAGAAACATTACACGTTATCACTATTACTAGAACTAATCCATTTATTAGAATGACGGCATGTGTAATGTATTCAAGGGCGTCCAACTAGCATTCGGTTAGACAGTATAGAACTAAAAGCATGAGAAGAAGCGTAGGAAGGGAGGGCATCCAAAAGAGCCGCTGGAGCGAGACAACAGGGAAAAGGAGGACGCGAGGAGAGTCAGGTTTTAGAACAGGACAAAAACACACAAAGGTGAGAAAAACAGGACACGGGCACATCTATAATGAGGGATACAAGGGGAGAAAAGACAGAGAGTGAGAGGGAGAGATAGACAGAGTGAGATAGAGAGATACAGAGAGAAAGAGAGAAAGAGAGTGAGGGAGAGACAGAGATAAAGAGAGAGAGAAAGAGAGACTGAGAGAAAGACAAAATGAGAGAAAGAGAAGCGACAGAGAGAGAGAGACAGGGAGACAGAGTGGGAGGGAGGAGATAATGCAAGAGAAAGAAAAAGGAGAAAAAGAAAAGTGGGAAAGGGAGGAGCAGAGCCAATTTGAGATGTGTGGTTTTCGGAGCGTGAAAAGTCATTCCGTGTCCATAAAAATCTTTCCGATATGGGGAGGGAAGCAAGGTCAGCATCTATACCCGGCTGAAGGGGGCTTTTCTAGGGCACTTCTGCAGGCCATTCTGCATTTGCCTAACCACCACCCATCAAGGAGGGAGGGAGGGATTAGGGAGACAGAGGGGGAAAGGGAAGGAAGGGAAGATGCATTGGCAGGCTAGAGAAGAGCTGCACTAACCAACCAGAAACAAGATTAAGTACATAATTGCAGGTTGTATCTGTTTTGATAGTCGGGGTGTACTGACAAGACGAACAAAGGACCTATCTGTCAGCCAATTCTGTTTGTCATGAAGGACAAAGAGTTGTAGATTAAATAACTCTTAACAGACAGACATGGCAAATCTGACGACACACTCATTTTCAACATGTTGAGCTGTTTGCCTAACACTCCATAAATGTGTACGCTTACAGTACCATAACTTTCCCTGTGCCATCAATCCAAACATATCTACAAATGGCAATAGTATGGCCTTCTTACAAATAGATGGATAACAACATACTGACATTTTAAGTAGGAGAGAAGGGAAAAAAAATCGACAAGCTGGAGAATCAGACAGGTAAGGAGAAAAATACTTTCCTTTCTGATACCTTTGACCAAGGTAAAACACCTGCCTTTATACATGTTGGGGTAGAGATGTGTGCTTCCTAGATCTACCATACATACCTACCCAAAGAGCAAGGCACACCCTAAGTGGCCTGTACTGACTCATCTAGTAACCCAGTACCAGCCCACAACACTCATTTATAAATTAACTTTTTGTAGTTAAAAAATAACCCTTTCTGTTTAATTTTGATTGACAGGATAAAATCCTATTAACTACTGGATATAGTTGGGGTGGCACCCGGGGTGACCAATCATGTACCATCCCAAGCTCTCCCCTCGCCACGCCCCTGCACCTGATCGGCACCTGATCTGCAGCTGATCTGCACCTGATCTGAACCGGATCTGAACCTGATCTGAACCAGATCTGCACCTGATCTGAACCTGATCTGAACCGGATCTGCACCTGATCTGCAGCTGACTTGCACCTGATCTGAACCTATTCTGCACCTGATCTGCACCTGATCTGAACCTATTCTGCACCTGATCTGAACCTGATCTGAACCTATTCTCCACCTGATCTGAACCTGATCTGAACAGGATCTGCACCTGATCTGCACCTGATCTGTGCCTTATCGACACCAGTCACTGATTTTGGTTTAATATTTTGTATTTAGTTTTTTCTAGCAAGTCATGTACATTTAGAATAGCATACCAAATACGTCAAAGTCTCGCCTCCTTATATTTTCCTTAAATCTCTCTAGCTTTTTTAACTGGCATGCTAATGTTAATTTGGAAAATATATAATATAAAGTATGCTCGATGTGCATGTTG
>JACYXH010000750.1:130000-140000 GCA_026745465.1 Lota lota
ATTCAAGTTACCGCTTGGAGCTTTATCAGAATTAATAACAGAATTGATGAGACAAACACTCCTTTAATATTGTCCTTTCTTTGTAACAAACAAAACAAACCTAATCGGCTTGAGGGAATTGTTTTCCTGCTGTTTACGTTCCTATTTGTTCTATTGTTGAAGACAACTACCTCAAATATCTCTGCTGCTTTAGTAACCAGCGGCAGGAGTGCGCAGAATCTACTCCAAAATCCTCGGTTCTTTTTTTGGACCGTATTGAAAAACTCATGTTGAACTCTGCGCTGGGCTTGGATTTCAGCCGGAGAAGAACAGCAGCTAATGAGCGAGCGGGCGGGACTGAGAGATGGGAGATGGATTGAACGCTGGAGAGAAATGGAGACCGATTTCCACCAGGTGGATGCAAATCATCAATGTTTCGTTTTTTTTTTTTACACACGCACCGCATGGGATGTTCATTCGTGTGGTTGCCATGCTTGTGAGCAAGTGCGTTTGTACGCGCGCACGTTTGTGCGCGCGCACGTTTGTGCACACGCAGCGGTGTGGTAAATAGGTCAGGACCAAAGACGACGGACAAGTGTCCACAGGCCCGAGCAGCTGGCCCGCTGGCTCCGGTGGGACCGTGGATTAAGACGTGTGGGCTTCAGTCGGCTTTGCTTTAGCTCTGGGCTATGCTTACTATTTCTGAGCGTCGATCAATATCACCGCCCCTGCCTTGGACCTCCCGTCCACAACACACACACACACACACACACACACACACACACACACACACAAATAGTTTGTAGTCAAGGAGTAACCACGGCACAATCATTACACCTCAGGGACAGCAGGTCCGCTCAAAACACTTTCCCCTTCGGAAATAACGCTGTCATCCCCAAAGCAAATGATTTGGAGGATCCATGTGCGTGTGTGAGTGAATGAGTGAGTGAGTGGGTGGGTAAGGGAGTGAGTAAGTGTGTGAGTGAGTGAGTGGGTGAGTGAGTGAGTGGGTGAGTGAGTGAGTGAGTGTGTAAGTGAATGAATAAGTGACTGAGTGGGTGAGTGATTGAGTAAGTGATTGAGTGAGTGAGTGAGTGGGTGAGTGAGTGAGTGAGTGTGTAAGTGAATGAATAAGTGAGTGAGTGGGTGAGTGAGTGAGTGGGTGGGTGAGTGAGTGAGTGTGTAAGTGAATGAATAAGTGAGTGAGTGGGTGAGTGAGTGAGAGTGTGTAAGTGAGTGAGTGAGTGAGTGATTGAGTGAGCGAGCGATTGAGTGAGTGAGTGAGTGGGTGGGTGAGTGAGTGAGTGATTGAGTGAGTGAGTGAGTGAGTGAGTGGGTGGGTGGGTGAGTGAGTGATTGAGTGAGTGAGTGAGTGAGTGGGTGGGTGGGTGAGTGAGTGATTGAGTGAGTGAGCGAGCGGGTGAGTGGGTGAGCGGGTGAGTGCAGCGATCACAATGCACAGCTCTTTTAATCATCTTATCCGAAAGATCACCAGAGCTGCTGCGTCTGCGCTGCGAAAAAAGAACTGCCTCGTTCAGGACAAAGTAACACGTGAAGCAGGACAGCTCCCGGTTGGGTCAAACGAAACGAATTTACATCCACAGAATCTACGGCCGTTTGAAAGCACCACCAGCGGTACTCTTCCAAGGGTGGGTAAGCCACTAAATAAATACAATCTGTTTGTTTTGAGGCCAAACAGTAGTCGGTACCTTGTCAAAAAAGGCGCCCCGCAATGTTTGGCAATGATTGATTTTCAGTGTCAAGCACGACGGAATTATACGGAATTGCTTTTTTAACAACGTGACCTTGGCATGCATGGTGACACGTGTGTACGGGTGTCTGCATCCAACACCTGGACTCACCAACACCTCATTCTTCATCCTTGCTTGGCAAAGCAGACAGACACAGTAAACACCCACGGTCACACACACACACACACACACACACACACACACACACACACACACACACACACACACACCTGTTTGCTTTGTTGTTCTGACATCATTCATCAAGTAGTACTACTTCAGTGGTTTGTCCATCTCGTTGTCACTAGGCCTTCCCTTTTCCATGCAAGGCTTTGCCCCCCTGCTGGCCTGCTCAGGACAGCTGAAGGCCTGCAGGAGATCAGCGGGTGAGTGGTCCAAACCCTTCTACGGGGATTATTCATGCAAACCCCAAAAGTGAAGTCCTGTCTAACAGAGGAAAATGTGCTTGGGCCCTTCAGACACAAGCGCGTAGCCTTGTCGATTCTTAGGATCCATGTTTAGTTTTATGATTTAAGTGTAAACATATCAAATGTACAGTGTGGATGAATAATATATATCAACCAAATGAAACAACAATTTTCAATCACTCTTTTAAATGACCTAGAAACAGAACAATACAATCTAAAGTGCAGGGATAACCGACACACATTAGCACATGCAAGAGTTACATGTCAATGAGGTGTCTTAGATTAGGGGTCTTGATAGTAATTTAATATTACTATTATATTTAATATGAATGTTATACTGCAAAACATTATAGTTAATATAAATATGAATTTTGTTGGGAGCAATAACCCTTCGTTCAAAATGTACTCTGGTCTGGGAAGGTGCTCACATTGCCTCACTGCACAGTGCTCCTAAATATACCGTTGGTATTTCAATTACATTTCAATTCTGCTGTCTTGTCCACGATAAAACCTCAACTATGGCGGGTGGGAGTGCAGCGCTAAGAACGAGGGCAGGGTTAGATATGAAGAGAGAAAAACGATTGGGAACAGAAAACTTGAGAACGATAAAAACAACGCTCTTCTTATCTCGAGTTCTGTGCTGGAACGGCAGACTTGGTTCGATCTACCGAACACTTTTTAACAGCTGGGGGCGGCTGTTTTGTAATTGTTATCAATGGGAACCCAGCGTTTTGCTGGCTGCTTTTGCGTTGCTGAGCGCCACGCTTTCTCTGCCGTGGGCGGCCTGTTTTTGGCCGACGGCCCTGGACAGCTCGAGGGCCCTGGACAGCTCGAGGGCCCTGGACAGCCCGAGTTGAAAGAGTTTCAAGCCGAGAAAAAGAACATTGGAGGTTTATGTCTAGATATTCTTTCTCTCTCTCTCTCTCTCTCTCTCTCTCTCTCTCTCTCTCTCTCTCTCTCTCTCTCTCTCTCTCTCTATATATATATATATATATATATATATATATATATATATACGTATATATGGTTACTTTTCAGCAGTAGAAAGGCACAGTGTGCTGCTCTGATTTTTTTCTAGGCTTCAACATAAAGGCTCGCCTTTTACAGACTGCAACATCTTTCAGTGTGATCGGCCCCTACTGGTTCAGTGCCACATGAGGGGTGTTTTTTTATTCATGGTTTTCCTTTTAAGTCTTAGTCTCACCCCTCTCACAATGCAATGCTACTCAAAAACGATGTGTAATCACAGCAGGATGCTGCTGCTCTTGTTGAACTGTTAAGACATGATATCTAAAAAGATCGCCACGGCGCTTCTCAGGAAAGGTGTTTGTGTTCATAGGATGATGCCATATGCGGGCCATTCATTATCGTGGCTTTGCGCGTATGATGGGAAGAGAAGCATTCCCGTTGGAGTAAGAGTCCTACGGTGAGCGATGCCTAACTTTCCACATCTCCTGACGTCCTCTCCTCAGGGGAGCGCCCCACAAAAAACCCAGAGAGACGAAGACGCAAGAGGGGAACCTGCGTGTTAGCAGTCACTCTCTCATTAAGCCGGTCCTCTGGAGTACGGTGTCGTCCCCTCTCTGATTGTTTGCGTAGTAAGCAATGTTAAAGTTGCTCAGCGACATCATCATGGCTTGTGTGTTGTGATGATGACACCGTTAGCAGACTGTGTCACTTCTCCTTCAGCGTAAGCGCTAGTGTTTAGCTTCTGATTTGTACTCCATCCTAGGAAATTCATTTGTGGGAGCCAATATTGGCCATTCCCAGAGCCAATGTTATTTATTTGTTTTGCATTACGAAACACATTTAACAACACTCCTAACACTGCGTTTCAGCTTGCAAAGTTTAAATCAAAACAAGTACAAATAAATACAGCCTTTGCGATATTAGTACTTGGAACATACATATTGTGTTATCAATAGAAATGTAATATAAAATGGCTGCTGGAAACATCAGAATAATTGAAAAATTGTTTGTTTTTTAGGGGGGGTGGGGTTTGGGAAAAGGCTGCAGCAGCATGCATTCCTCTGCAATCCCTTTAAATATGCATTGACTATTCTGGACAAAGACGCTTTATTTTCTGTATTGTATCATAAGCCCATTCCACTTGCTAATCTCCCTTGTAGTGTGCTGACTGGCTGATTGTTGGTTTCATAACTCCTGGGTCAATGTGCTGGAAGGACGTCCACTGAGACTCTGGTAAAGTGGAAGACTAGGACGTGACCACTTCACATACACAAATCCAGGTATGTTGGTATGCAGGGTGTACACATATATTTTATGTGTATTTAAGTGTGTCTGAATGCATGTACCACTTCATGTGGCTTGTGTGTGTGTGCGTTGATGTGAACTGTAGTATGTACACGGTTGACCTGCTTTGAAATTTAATAAATAGATACAATAAAAGAGCAATCCCTGTCAGACAAAACTGTATGGTGGAGAAAGTTACAATGACAAACAAGGTCACACACACACAAAGACACACAGATACACATCCACACATGCACGCACACACAAACGCACACACAAACGCACACACACACACCCACACATGCACGCACACACACACACACACAAAGACACACACACATGCACACACACACACACAAAGACAAACACACACACATGCACACACACACACACACACACATACACACAAAGACAAACACACACACACACACACACAAACACACACTCTCTGACATATACTTTCATTTTGTGTCTTGAGTGACTGCTCTGCTTTTGCCTTGAGGGTAAAAGCGACCTCCAACATCCAGTGTTTGTGTCTTTATGCACGCGAGCGTGTGGGTTGTGTGTGTGTGCGCGCGTGTGTCTGCACACGTGTGTCAGCTGCTGACCTCACAGAAACATCCCAGTTGCCGCTAGCAGTTCTGCTTTCAGAATCAGTAGGGGAGGTTGAAAGAGACATTCCACCAAGCATTTTGACCCTCACGGGAGCGTGCTGTCGTCTACAGGCAATGCAAATGTAAAATATGGTCAGCATGTAAGACAAATACAAGTTCTCACTTAAGTTATCTGCCAACTCCACTTTTCCCGACGTGTGACCCTGCGATGCCTGTCCTCCTTCGCACGGGAGTCTCCTTAACACAACACGCTGTGTAAACGCCAGGACGAGAGAAAACGGATGGTCAGGATGCCAAGGGTTAAGATGCTGTTATTTCCCATCTTTGGGTTGCTGGTTTGAATCCTACCGAGCATGGGTCTGATTAGCGTCAAGTGTGTGAGTACTTAACTGGCTGATTACCGTAGGAAATCCAGTGTCACATTGACGTGGAATTCAATTAATCACGAATGCAAAATAGACTATTTAAGTAAATGTTGGCAATATGTTTAAATAAATAAATAAATATATATAAAGAAAAATTATATATATAACACTTCATCCTCATGTCCTCTTGCCACACAGCTCATACACGGGGAATCACAGCATATATGTTTGCGTGATTAAAATAAATCCTCTGTGCTTAACTTTGTCCGGTTGTGTATTTTACCTTAACAAAATGTCATCGTCATCCCTCTCAATTGCTGTGTGTGCGTGATCGGTGGGGCCCTCTCCTCCTGCGCTTCCCCATCTACTTTTAAAGTCGCCCCCGTTCCGATGAGCGCACGCTTGTTTGTTGTGCCCGTCGTGTCGGCGTGCGTGAGCGCGGGATCCGCGGCCGAGCGCAGCAGATGGCTTCCTGCGGTGTCGTCGTTTGCAGCCATCGCTCACTCATAATGATCTTGAGTGATGTCACACGCTCCATTAAACCGTAAGCCTGAGTCAGACCTTCACGCCGGAGCCACATTACCACGACGTCATCTGGACTGTGGTGGTCTCCCCCCCCCCCCCCCCCCCCCCCCACCCCCCCCCCCAGGAGGGGGGGGACTGGACTGCGCCGACACTCTGGACTGTGCCGACGGTCTGTGCGTCTGTCATGATCCAGCTAAACCACATGGCCGGTCGGTTCTTTTGAATCGCTACCACTGTGAGAATGTTTCCCTCTTGCTCACATCTCTTTTTGATAATACAACATATATATTACAAAGTATTATTAACTATGATATATATGATAATTGTATATATATATACATATATATTGATTAGTATTAATATTAATTATACTATTATTTTAAGTCAGGGAGCTGTTACTTCTGTAATCAGAAGTGATCACAATGGTGCCATGAGTCCATGCCTTTCTTTACAAACCATTGCTAAGCGACAGTGGTAGACAATACAATCTATATCTGTGCATCCTCCACAATCTAAGTTACTGAACAACGGTCTTCTTTACAAACACTCAATAACACTGGCAGTGCACTTTCAGCCCTTTTTAAAAGTGCAACGTTTACCCAAAGAAGACATCGCACATCAGAAACAAACAAAATGACTGTATTGTAATAAGCTTCTCATCCATGATCTATCAGTTATTACTATTGGAGATTTGATCCATTAGTGAGCAGAAGAGAGATGATATTGTGTGTCCATGCTGAGGGAAGGTAGGGCAGGCAGAGTGTCAATAGGACCACTCCATTTCAGTGTGCCACAAACTGTGTGTGCTTCCATAACATGCAGTTCAAACCTGAAAGCCCTTCTGCCCGGCATGTTACCGAGTCGCTGGGATATTCCCTCTACTATATTTTCCCTCTTTTTCTTCTCCTGGTTTATCCTTTTTCAGTTTCTAACCACCGGATGCTACCGCTCTCTCTCTCTCTCTCTCTCTCCCTTTGCTCTGTGTAATCAGTCCACTGCAGCACTGCATGAAACCACAGAAAAGTGATTTATTACACACACACACACACACACACACACACAGTCATACACACACATTCATACACACACAGTCATACACACATTCATACACACACACTCATAATCACACACACACACACAGTCATACACACACATTCATACACACACACACACTCATAATCACACACACACACACACACACACACACACACACAGTCATACATACACATTCATACACACACAGTCATACACACACATTCATACACACACACACACTCATAATCACACACACACACACACATTCATACACACACACACTCATAATCACACACACTCAAACACACACACACACACCAACATGCATGCACGCACGTGCACATACATGCACACACAGAAGTCGGTTGATTTATTGCCGTGCAGATGGACGATGGTTCAAGGGTAAGACCGGTGTAACACACACTGAACACTATTATTATTACACATTTAGATAGGGACATCCTCTCTCTCGCTCTACATCTCTCGCTCCCTCTTGGTCTCTCTCTCTCTCTCTTTACTTACACACACACACTCACACAAACATGCAACAGACCTTTTGTTGATTGAAACATCAGTAAAAGTGCTGGGGAAATTCCAACCAAACTCAAAGCATACAATATAAGCCTTTTCCCAGTGAGTGATGTTGTGAATTAAACAATCACCTCTCTCTCACACACACACACACACACACACACACACACACACACACACACACACACACACAAACACACACACACACACATTTTACCCTCTTTAAAAAAGTGTGGTAAATGGATTAGGGACTGCATTTCAATGGTGTGGATTTCTTTCGACCACTCAAAGTAAACACACACACACACACACACACATACCAACAGCTGTGTTTTATATAGCCCTGTCTAGACTCGGATCACATGAAATATGGGATGAGTATATCCATATTGTACCACTCTTCTTCTTACCTATTCCCTATTCGTCTCCTTCTGCTCAGCCGTAGCCCCCCCCCCCCCTTCCCCTTCCACGCCCCCACCGAGAGACATGGTGTCTGATCCATCTGGCCTGACCAATTTTTGTGTTCCTGTGGAAACGTGTGCTTTCATTCAGCCAGTAGCACAGGGTGTGGATAATCCAAACAAATGAATGCATACAGGCCCCTCGCACACACACCACACACACACCAAACACACACACCAAACACACACCAGACACGCACACACACCAGACACGCACACACACAACACACACACACATACACACCAAACACACACACACACACATGCACACACACATTGACACTCACAGACACACACACCAGACATGCACACACACAACAAACACACACACACACACATACCAAACACACACATGAACTTCCAACACACAATGTAAAGTGTGTTCTCTCTAGCACCTATTGAAAAAGGAAATCATTGTGAACAGTTTCCATTTAATGGACAACAGCGGCCGCGGTGAGAGAAAGTTAACGGAGGTTGGACTGTGCTGTGGAGCGATGGACATTCCACAGGGACACTGAAGGAGAGAGATATGAGTGTGAGGCTGGTGGCTTACAGGGGAGAGATAGGGGGAAAGCCCTTGTTGGCACAGATGACCAAAGAAAGACAGACAGACATACATCCACACAGTGATTGGGTTATTAATGACAGCTCTCTATTTGGATAATTGCTGGATTTGAGTTAATGAGCGGTCATGCCTTGCTGTTCTTTCTGTGCTTCCATCCAGAAATACTGCATCCTGCTTTATTCCCTGGGTGCTACTCTGTTATATTCTTTGATCTGCCTCTCCACACACACACACACACACACACACACACACACACACACGTTTCCAATACACAGATGGTGAGACACACATTTGCACATACATATAGTATGTAATGCATCAGATCCCCTTAAAAATGCTGAAGTCTCTGGTGACGGTTACTAGGGAGCAGAAAAGAAAGTGTGTGTGTGTGATTGAGAGAGAGAGAGAGAGAGAACAAAGACTGTGAGAAAATAAAGTAAGAAAGAGAGAGCATTCTATAGGCGGCAAAGTGTTTTGACACACAAATTGCAAAACCGCCATTCTCATTATTGGGTTTCTTGCATTCTATCACTTTTTGAGTAAAATTCTATCTCATTTCTTTACAAAGGACCATTCAGTGTAGATCTCCATCCTTTGTGTTCACTTATAGGCCAGTTTGCATGTCCATACCTAAGCTTCTTCATGTTATGTAACTGCACTCATTCATATTGCTCTTTGTTGTGTTTACAATGAGGTGTCATCACTTCATTACAATACAGCATTACCCACATGACAACCATACAGGTTACTAATACACTGTCCAAGAAATGTATGCAAAACACAATTTTGTCACTTTCAGACTTCTACATGAAAACGGATGGTCAACATGTGCAAAGGTACCGTAGCATCAGGTCCGATGAAGGAGACCTAAAATACCTCTTGTTTTCATGACGCTGTATTATGGAGCACATCGATCATTTGCATAATATTTACAGGATGTGTGTGTCAGGAGACTTCCCTGTGTCATCTATTTAGACCCAACAACTATCACGGATGCATATAAATGCTCACGTGCACAGACACACACACACACAATACACACACACACACAACCCACACACACACACACAATACACACACAACCCACGCACAACCCACACAAACACACAATACAGACACACACACAATAAACACACACACACACACACACACACACACACACAAGCTACCTAAGTGAGTCCTAGCTGTGATTAAGGTCACTAATCTGTGTTCTCCTGTGTGCCGTGGCAGCAAATCTGAGCACTGGGCTCCATTTGTTCTATTTTTGATCCGTTCCCATCCTTTGCATAGACAAAGAGAAACGTTGATAACCTGCGTGGCGGTTCTGGCCAGACAAGCCTTGAGCTGCCAGCAAGCCGCTCCTCTCGTGTCTCTTTTGAGAAGGGTCCAAAAGTTTCAGGGTTTGTTCAAAAGGCACAGGAGACAGACGCCGCTGAAGGCTGTGATGCTCTACTGTAGCGATGTCTTGAAGTAAATTTGAAAGAAAGAAAGACAAC
>JACYXH010000750.1:155000-157500 GCA_026745465.1 Lota lota
GTGTATTGTACAGTTATCTGAACTAAGCCACGTTCTTCAACAACAGCGCGGTTCACAAGGTATTCATCCATCGACGCAGACTCAACAACACACTTGGTCTACGCAGGGCTACAGTTTGTAATGACTTCCCCAAGTCCACGCCACGATAACTGCATCTTTTTAACCATGTGGTGTAAAAACAGCCAGGTCTCTCTCTCTGTGACCGCGCTGAAAGGTCTGCCTCAGCAAGAGGGAAATGGTGGCAACAAACGAGGGATTAGGCCACAAACAATTCCTCAGCACAATTTACAATTACAATCACACACACACAAGCACACACACACACGCGCACACACTCTACTACATGAGGATTGACTGTAAGGTGTGTGTATGTGTGTGTGTGTGTGTGTGTGTGTGTGTGTGTGTGTGTGTGTGTGTGTGTGTATAGAGTGATGTGGCGCATGTAGAAAATGACAGATAGGAAATAATGAACTGGTTTGAAAACTAAATATTATTATGAAATGCTACTAATAACAAAAAATGAAAATACAAATGAAAATAAAACGACGAGGCAGAATTATTGCATGTTTAGGGCAATTGACGATCCTTTCATTGAGGCGATCCTACAAAGGTTTCCGTAAGCTAATTTAACTGGCTAACATAAATATAAATTATGTAAATATAGCTTTAGTGTATACATTTTCCCCACACAAAACTATTATTAATAATATTATACAATTATTAATTTGTATTTTATAAAAAAAAAGACATATCACACACACACGATATAAACATTGTCTCTGAGAAACGCATGGCGTCTTGATTTGAATATTGGGTTCGTTGGCAGACGACATGAGGGTATACTGTGGAGTTAACCATGATACACAGAGGCTTGTATTACAGATTGCCACGCAAATATGTCCCTCCGTCCACCCACCTGTCCATCAAGATGCATAACCATACCACCGCGTCCAAGTCTGCTACGTCTCCTGATTAAAACGCTGCTTCATTCCTCTACTTTTGACCATGCGTCTCACTCTGTGTTTCGTGTAGCATCACCTTAGTCGCCACGAGAACAGCTGTGAAGGACCTCGACCAACAAGTCGGGGAAACATTGACGATTCAGAACAAGAAACAAACAAACACCGAAGGGATGAGTTTCACAGTGAATCTACGGTGAGTAATTGGGGTCTTTCGTTCGGTAGAATCTGGAATGCATCTGTCGAATGATCATCCAGTTCCTCTAGACAAGGGGCCTGATTAGTCATTCCCATGTAAACAAAAACAGCCAGAGAGGAGAGATCCACGTGAAACATACAGGAAGTCAACACATATATTTATATATATTCAAGGTGTGCCAGCAGTGTTAGGTGTCTGCTTGCTTTTGTCAATGTGTGAACGTGTTGAATTTCCATGCCTTGGAAATGTGTGTGTGTGTGTGTGTGTGTGTGTGTGTGTGTTTTTACGTGTGTATGCAGTACGCTTGTGTGTGTCTTTAATGTGCACGTTCCCGTTGAAATGCTATGACTCCTCCTTTGTCCTGTAAACGTGTGTGTGTACGCAGGCATGTGAATGCCTTTCTCTAATCATCCTGTCAACTCCATCCAATGGAGGGTTCAAACCAGCAAACAAAATATGAATGACCCACAAAAAGAGATGGAGGGAGAGGGAGAGGGAGAGGGAGAGGGAGAGGGAGAGAGAGAGAGAGAGAGAGAGAGAGAAAGAAAGAAGAAGAAAGAAAGAAAGAAAGAAAGAAAGAAAGAAAGAAAGAAAGAAAGAAAGAAAGAAAGAAAGAAAGAAAGAAAGAAAGAAAGAAAGAGAGAGAGAGATGGGCAGAGAGAGAGATAGAGAGAGATGGGCAGAGAGAGAGAGAGAGAGAAAGAAAGAGATGGGCAGAGAGAGAGAAAGAAAGAAAGAAAGAAAGAGAGAGAGAGAGAGAGATGGGCAGAGAGAGAGATAGAGAGAGAGAGAGAGATGGGCAGAGAGAGAGAGAGAGAGAAAGAAAGAGAGAGAGAGAGATGGGCAGAGAGAGAGAGAGAGAGAGAAAGAAAGAGAGAGAGAGAGAGAGATGGGCAGAGAGCAGTGATAAGCATGATGAAAATATACGGCACGATTGCAGGTAGCTTGGTTGTGGGGAGGAAGTGGATAATAGAAAGTTTCTGACAAAAGAAAATGAATTAGAGAGAGATAGAGAGTGAGAGAGCGAGACAGAGAGAACAAGAGAGAGCGAGAGATAGAGAGGCACGCACGCATGCACAAGCCTGCACGCACGCACCCGCGCACATACACACACAACTCCATTTGCTTAAACCTCATGGCGGTATCACTTACTCGCTCTTTGTCTTACGCACACAATTCATATTTTTCATTGAAGTTCCCACACAGATCACATTCACTCACACAGTAATACCTGCACACATATACATATTTGCAATTAGTTGTATCCTGATACTGACGTGCATAGTCAGTCAATTACAATTAGTTTTCACTATTTTCTCACATTTTCAGAGGAAAACATATC
>JACYXH010000750.1:162500-177500 GCA_026745465.1 Lota lota
ATATATTTATATGTGTTTATACATTTACATATACACATAT
Organism: Lota lota; assembly: GCA_026745465.1. Classification (NCBI taxonomy): domain Eukaryota; kingdom Metazoa; phylum Chordata; class Actinopteri; order Gadiformes; family Lotidae; genus Lota; species Lota lota. The sequence goes on from JACYXH010000750.1 coordinate 162,541, forward strand.
ATAATAACTTAAAAGAGGGTCTTTGTTATTCTTCTGTCCACTTCTTTATCGCGTATGATTTCAGACGTAACAGAAGGACATGCTTACCGACACATCTCTAAAAGGTTAAGCGTTTCAGTGTCACTTCATAGCGCTTGTGAGAATAAGTGTTCATGTTGACGCTCTCCCACACAAGAGATCAGACGCACAACGCTGCTTCGTGCTGATTCGTGGGGACGTGTGGAATGCAATGCCAGGTGAGAACCCTGAAGCAGTAATAACCTACACATCAAAAATGTGACGACGTTCATACTAGTTATACTCATAGTTACAATACAATAGTTGTAGTAGCATAACTGGCATTCACATTATTATTTATCGATTGTGTCTGTATTTGTGTGTAACACTTTTATCGAAAGTGTTTTACTTTGAGTGCAAGAAAAAAAACTTTTGCTTCTATGTGTTTTTGTTCTATAGAACATGACCACATAGAAGCAAACGTTTGCTTTTCGAAAAGGTAGTTTTAATTGCGACCTATTGAATCCCATGCTCTGTGATTCTGAAGGCTTGAAAAGAAAATAAACCGGAGAAAGGACTAATATATGAATACATGATGATTAAAAAATGAAAGAATATACACGATTTGAACTGAAAACCCTATTATTTTATGTTATGAAGAAACAAAGACATTGTGGTTTTGCACGCTAACAGAAAAAGCAAGAGCAATCCTTTCCAGGCACATATTTTGCTACCAATCTGTCTTTTCTTTTCTTTAACCACCATTAGCCCTCATGTCCACTGCACTGCCATGAAACTTAAGTGGCCTGTCCTGTGAAAAGCAATCTTTATTAATTACCTGTTCACCCCCCCACTTCCCTCAACTCACATGGGCACACACACATACACACACACACACACACACACACACACACACACACACACACATTGACTCAAACTAAATCATCTCACTTAACGGTTTCCTCCACCCTTGCTTTACAAGAACAGCTATACTGGTAAACTTTTCACCTGGGATTCCGGTTTGTGTGCGTGTGTGTGTGTGTGTGAATGTGCGCGTGTGAATCATGCAGCAGCTGCTGGACATGGTAATACTGTTACCTCATATCACTTACACGTCCATGCAGGCAGGTGTGCACTCATGCAGGCATACACCACACACACACACACGCACACACACACACACACCAAAATCCATACTATGATACACACACACACACATACACACCCACACGCACAAACACACACACACACACACACACACACACACACACACACACATACTCACAACACTGGTATTAAGTTACATTGTGGAAGAAGACGGCTGAACAAGTGTAAGCGGATTACAAATACCTTGAGTGTGCAATATGCGGGAGATAAGGAAAGCAGGAATAGCAGGAATAGATGTAGAGTGACATAGGGAGAGAGAGAGAGAGAGAGAGAGAGAGAGAGAGAGGGAGAGAGAGAGGGAGAGGGAGAGAGGGGGGGAGGTGATGGGAAGGGTATGAGCATGGCACCAAGAGAGGGAGACAGAGAGAAAGAAGAAAACGATAACATGTGTGTGTGTGTGTGTGTGTGTGTGTGTGTGTGTGTGTGTGTGTGTGTGTGTGCATGTGCATGTGCGTGTGTATAGGTGGGAGGGGGGATGGGAGAAAGAGTAATGAGTCCTCCACAGGAGAGGTCCTTTGCCCTCTCTCCTCCCATCACATCTCCCCTCTATCCGTCTCCTTTTCTTTCTATTTTAGATGATGTGATTAGTTAAAAGCCTTTATGCTAGGTCATCCCTGGGATGAAGACTCAGCAAGTATAACAGTAAATTTGTTTAGGAGTGCGCATGCCTGCAAGCATTTTTGTTGTGTTCATACGTGTGTGTGTGTGTGTGTGTGTGTGTGTGTGTGTGTGTTACGTTGTGATGTGTTCTGGCTCTTTTTTGGGATGCACTCTCATGCTAATGTTGAAACTGCACCACCAAACACACACACGCATACACACACAGAGACACACACATGCGCGCACACACGCTCGCTCCCTTGCTTTCCCATACATACACACACACACACACACACACACACACACACACACACACACACACACACTAATCTTTTCCACCGTGCATCTCTCAGTCAGCACTGTCCTTGCACCGGCGGGCGGCTCTGACAAACCCTGCCATCACCAGGGGACCTGGGCTAAGAACACAGGAGCCCATTGATGCCAGCACAGAGAAAAAGGGGGGCTCAAGCCCGTCAAGAGACTGTTGAAACGGGCGCCGGCCACCGCGAACAGCAGGGGCGGCCTGGAGGGAAAAACCCCAGCCTCTGTTCTGGCGTACCGGAGGGTCACTCGCGCTTCGGTCCCAGGGCGCAGGAGCGGAGATCTGACTCCAGCTGGGAGTGGTTGTGGCTGGAGTCAGCCTACGCACCCCCCCGCCCCCCCCCCCCCCCCCCCCCCCACCCACCCACCCACACACACACACACTGCTGAGTCCCCCCTGGGGCCAAGGGACTCAATAAAGAGTCCATAACCTGCACATGGACACATGTGTGTGCATATGTTGGGAGGATATGGAGAGCATGTGTGTTGACATGGGGTTATGTGTGAGCTGACATTAAACAACACATCTGTTCCCACCATCTAGGATGTGGGTGGGGGGGGGGGGGGGGTATATGACACAATGAAGATATATCAATTCAAACCGTAATTTAAGGAAATCAATGCTTGTAGGGAGCTATCAAATCTTCGGAACGGAATAGATACGCCCCAGAATCAGACAGTGTAGTAGAGGCCAGCCACCGGAGATCTCGCTCTGTTCGAGATCTCCTGTCTGTCGATTTGTAAAATGCAAGCCAGTGGAACCAAAGAGAGCTTTTTAAAACGTGCCGCCAGCGCCACAAACCTCTGCAAGCCTTTGTGAGTTTTCTGCGGCTGAGCCGTCCCGTAAAACGTGCGCTGCTGCTACCACAGTGTTTTACAAGGACTTTGTGTTATGTGTTATGTCCATGCGCTGCTGCTACCACAGTGTTTTACAAGGACTTTGTGTTATGTGTTATGTCCATGCGCTGCTGCTACCACAGTGTTTTACAAGGACTTTGTGTTATTTGTTATGTCCATGCGCTGCTGCTACCACAGTGTTTTACAAGGACTTTGTGTTATGTGTTATGTCCATGCGCTGCTGCTACCACAGTGTTTTACAAGGACTTTGTGTTATGTGTTATGTCCATGCGCTGCTGCTACCACCGTGTTTTACAAGGACTTTGTGTTATGTGTTATGTCCATGCGCTGCTGCTACCACAGTGTTTTACAAGGACTTTGTGTTATGTGTTATGTCCATGCGCTGCTGCTACCACAGTGTTTTACAAGGACTTTGTGTTATGTGTTATGTCCATGCGCTGCTGCTACCACAGTGTTTTACAAGGACTTTGTGTTATGTGTTATGTCCATGCGCTGCTGCTACCACAGTGTTTTACAAGGACTTTGTGTTATGTGTTATGTCCATGCGCTGCTGCTACCACAATGTTTTACAAGGACTTTGTGTTATGTGTTATGTCCATGCGCTGCTGCTACCACAGTGTTTTACAAGGACTTTGTGTTATGTGTTATGTCCATGCGCTGCTGCTACCACAGTGTTTTACAAGGACACACGACTGCATGTCATCGGCCGGTACGAAGAGACGCCCTGGAGACATTTGATTGGTTCTGGGAGGCAGGTTATATTTATGTGTGTGTGTATATATATATATTTACACACTCAGCATGTTCCACATGTCAACAAGCCAGCCTAAATCTCGCAAGCTCTACAGTGGCTTAAATGATAGAATCATATTTATGCTGCTTTGGAATTTGTTTTTTTATTTAAAAGCAAGACTTTTTATTTAAATGAAAAGTGAAGTGGGAACGTTCGCTGATGGTGTTAACTTTTGAAATATGGCACTCGGGATATGACTGAGCTGAATCTAAACCAATCGGCGGTAAAGTAAGTTGGCTCATTTCCAGACCTAATGAGCAAAGCGAATATGGTCTGTGTGTTGGGGCTACAAAATTACAGGAGATAACACAGATTCCACACATTATGTTGGCGCTTTGCGGTTCAGTTCCACGGCGACTGACATTCAAGATGTGATCAACTTGGTGAAATGACGAAGAAGGGGAGAGAGCTAAACGTTCAACTGTTGGGCTCTTGTCTGTTTTCAACCCACAACCCAAAACAAGCATAAGAGACAGACAGATTGGCCTGCCCACTCACCAGCCTTGCTGATCACATGGCAGCGGACACAAATGCAAGCATACACACTTCCACGCACCCACATAACCATGCATATGCGCGTGCAGGTACACACACATGCACACACACACTCACACACACACACTCACACACACATACATTCTTACGAACAGTGAGAATCACAATAACTCAACTCATCTGCAACTAAAATAAGCCGCCAAGGACTGGCAAAGCAATGTGTGGAAGTGTGTGTGGAAGTGTGTATATGTGTGTGTTGTGTGTGTGTGTGTGTGTGTGAGTGTTGGTGTGAGAATGAGGAAACAGATAAAAAATATTAGGGTGTGAGTGTGTGTGTGTGTGTGTGTGGGGGTCTGTGAAGTTTCTCAGCAGAACCTCTCTCAATATGCTGAGGTCAGCCACACCATCACAAGCCACACAGGCATTCTGGGAAAGAACAGTTCTCACTGGCGTTTGTGTGTGACTGAGAAAGAGGGAGAGAGGGAGAGAGGGAGAGAGGGAGAGAGAGAGAGAGAGATAGACGGTGGTATATTTATATCATCTTAGAAATGTCTTTGACTCTGGATGGGCATCATTCTTATGTGCTATGAAGTTGCTGATTTACACACACACACACACACACACACACACACACACACACACACACAAACACACACGCCACACACACACTGCCCCCCTTTACCTCCCCCCAAGACACTGTTGTGTCGGACAAGTTGCTGTCTATTTAATTATCAGCACTGATGAAATGTAATTACCGCTGTAGAATGTAATGGCCAATGTACTGCATTGCTACAAAGAGCGAAAACCCTTCCTGGTTAGAGACAAAGAGACAGTGAGAGTGACAGAAAGATGGACGACAATGAGTGAGTCCCATATAGTAGTGACAGACAAACAGAGAGAGAGAAAGAGAGAGAGAGAGATAATAAACATTTGCCCTAATTCCATGGCATTTTATACTACATAAACTGAATAAAATAAAGGTTCAGACCAAAATGTCACTGTCTTATTCTTAAAACAGACATTGTTTAAATATTGTTACTGTTAACTTTTTATTTTAATTTGCAGTTAATGTGAACATTAAAGGTGAGCTGTGTATGATTTAGTGTCATCCAGTGGTGAGGATGAAGATTGCAACCAACTGAATAAACCCCCCCCCCCCCCCCCCAAACCTCCCCTCACCTTTCCAACAACGTAGAAGAAACTACGGTGGCTTTATAAATTGTATTTAGTTATTTAGTCTGTAAAACTATAGGTCATAGCTTACATAAGATAGCGATGGTAAAACGTGTCCAGTCTACAGCCGTTAGGCCATTTTAGGCTACTATAGAAATGCAATGTCCTTCAAGATCAGAACGGAACGGATAAACGAAAGGAAAAATTGTGAATGAATGAAAAAATATGATTATGCAAAGTTTTCCAATAAGATAATTGAAATTGGAAGTTAGTTAGGTTGTGTACCTTATCGTATTGTTAATTATAGTTTGTACTGAGTAACTACTAAAAGTTGGAGCACACTGTTACCTTTGCAATTAAATGTTTGTTTTTTTACTTGACAGATTATATTATTTATATACTATAGTTTAATAATAGATATGGTATGTTTAATTTAGCATTTAAACTCTAGATTTATGTCCAGCATCTCCAACAAAGAAGTGTATCGATTTAAATGTATTATTGCAGCAAATGCAGCAAATCATTTTCTGTTTATTTTCAGAGTGGCATTCTGTACTCAATAAAAACATAATTACTCCATGTGGACATTTCATCCTTTCCTATATTGAACATTTGTCTCCCATTCAGACTGCATGCCCTGTGGTAGTAAAAGGGAACCTGCAAATAGAGGTTAGGTGTAAATAGAGGTTTAAGAGACAACCACTGTTATTACTTAACCAACTAGAGCTTTTAGTTACTTCCAAACTAAGGCCCACGCGGGTGAGCCACTCTATGGCTCACTCAAATGACATAAGGTCGTGAACAGTGACGAGTCATTGCTCTCCAAAGCTCCTCCCTGCATGGAGGCCATGATGGGGCAGAAGGGATGTCCTAACGATCTCTAACGATGTAGCCTGGGAGTGAAGACTCCTGGCAGGGTCACCATTGGAACAACTGGTCTGGGATGAAGTTCCATGGTCCAGACACTTACGATGGCAGACAATGAAATACAGTGCACCATGCCCTATCAGGTTGACGGGACCCAGCCCTGGGACCAGGGCTGGGATTAGGTCTGGGACCATGTCTGGGACCAGGTCTGGGACCATGTCTGGGACCAGGTCTGGGACCATGTCTGGGACCAGGTCTGGGACCATGTCTGGGACCAGGTCTGGGACCAGGTCTGGGACCAGGTCTGGGACCATGTCTGGGACCAGGTCTGAGACCAGGTCTGGGACCAGGTCTGGGACCAGGTCTGAGACCAGGGCTGGGACCAGGTCTGAGACCAGGTCTGGGACCAGGTCTGAGACCAGGTCTGGGACCAAGGCCTGGGGGACTTGTTCATCAGTGATAGCCAAGGGTTCGGGAGGCCCCACATATCCTGACCGGGGGTCGCCCGAGGAGGCCATGTAGGACCTCATGGTGGCCAGAGTTGTTAAACATTTGGGATCTTGGCAACAGGAACTGGCTAGTATGTAGAACATATGCTCACTAGGGGGTAGGAACAAGAGCTTTGCAGGCTTTTTAAAAGTACCGACCTGTGTTGGAGCCAGAACCAAACTCCTTGATAAGGGATTACTTCTACTCAGAAGTAAGACCATCACACACCACCAGAACTCATGCTGCTCTCTATAGTCCTCTGCTACTGGACATCTTTACACAGGTGTCATGTCATGTTAACTTAGGTAAGGGTGTTCATGTTAACTAAGGTATTCATTTATACATGATCTAATAGGGGGTTGGTAAGGGTAGTGGGTTGGTGGTAGGTGGAGGCATTAGCATTATTATATCGCATTAGCATAGGCGTTAGGGTAACCCACTAACCCTAACCCCTATGCTAATGCTATATAATAATGCTTTTTACTGGATTAACTAATGTTAACTAATGGTTAATTAATGTACCCTTATCGTAAAATGTTACCCACCCGTTTTGCACGCAATATTCTGCTGAATGTTCAAAAAAACAAATACCGCACTGGGTCTGTCATCATTCCGGTACGCTGCAGCCAGAGAACGGAACATCTGCAAAAAACACTAAAGCTGGACAATTTTATCCCCAAGTCAGTTTTCAACAACTCTATTACGGACATTTTCATTGAAATGTGCAGCTGTTTCTCGACCCACTAACATTCCCTAACCCTTTTTCGGTCGGCTGACTACTTTTGTCTCATGCGTGTTCTTGCTCTCCTGCCTGTTTGTCTTACTGCTTGTGCATACCACTTTTGTCTTGTTGTTGTGTTCCCTGATACTGCTAGTTTGCTAGCTACCTGCCCAATGCCTGTGTGATAGACTGTCCGCTATTTATTTCATGCTTATTGTAATGGTATATAATAAGCAGGTGTGTTGGAAATGTTTGGATAATTGCTGCTGTCTTTTAACCTTTGCTATTTCCTTTTAGCCCCTACCCTCTTGTCTCAAGTGGCTTTGCCCTTTGCCACAAACTTTCACCATAGCTAATATTAATTTGTTCTTAATGAATTGGCTTGTTAAATAAAGGTTAAATAAATATACAAAGGAGATGGCCATGGCGAGAGGATACTGACAAGGCTGCTGCCAAGTTGGAGTTTGTCCTCATGGATGAAAGGTTAACTTCCCTGCGACTTCAATTTTGCAGGGTGGTATGATGTGACTGTACATAAGCACTCAACAGGAGTTCAGCCCATTCAGCCTTCCCCAGCCCTCGGCTATTTTGAGTCAGCGGTCAGGACACTGGAAAGGCCTCTGCCAACTAACTCCTTTCACCTTTAAAGTAGACAATAACTGGAAAACTAGAAGTAGGGCAATCAGTAGGGAATGGACTGTCTGATATAAACCCAAGCAGTGGGTTGACTGGAGTTGGGTGCTGGCCACAAATGTTCGATAGCAAACACCCTGGACGTGATGCCAATGCGACTTCGGCCAAAGGTTGATGGTATGTTTCGGAAATAGTGTGGGATAATAGTGGGAATGCATGGTGGAGATGTCCAGAATGATTTCAACTCTTCCCACCAAGAGCCAATAACTTATCGCTCATCCCGCAGGTGGTCAGTGACCTAAAGTATAAATTGACCCTGTTCAAAATAGCCATTGTGGAATCAACTGGGGATTGAAGCTAATTGGGCCCTCGTTGGAAGCTCATTAAGAACCCTCCTAGTTCTGGTCAGCTGGACCTACTCATGAGACAGCAATAGGTACCGGTAGGCAAAGAGGATGCAACTGTGGTGGTCCGGAAAGCAAGACCGAAAGTGTGGGAGGAGTTTGACAAGAGAGAAGGCCTCGAGGAGGTTCTGGAGAACCCTTTGGACACGACCCAAGCTTTTCTTAGCAACGGTGGTGAAACGGTGACGTCAATAAATGCTTCTTCCTCTTCACAGAGTCAAACCACGGATCAAGTGAGAGCAATGTGGAATTAGTTGTGGTCATGGATTACCTCTTTACCCTTTCACATATAACGAAGGGGGTCGTGGAGTAACCAAGATGACATGGGCTAGCTATTTGGTCCCTGTACACCTGGATGGGGGGCTGTGTCTGTCTCTCTTGGGGTAAGTCAAGGCGGTTCAGTTGGTGAGGGGACTCTGCAAGGCTTTGCTTTCTTACCATTAATGTTGGTTATATCCATGTGCAGGATATCAAGGTGCGGTCAAAGCTCAGACATGGTTGACTGTGATAGGAGAAGGGTGTAAACTCTATTTCCAGAATAGGTTTTCTTTCTTGTTTTGCCACACTACGACCTCCAGAAAGCTTGAGAGAAGTTTGTGTCAGGAGCAGGGTGTAAAGTAGTCGGTGTGCAAGCCTGAGGCAAGGGTTCTTGCCAGGAAAAGGATGGCTAGTCTTCAGGCCAGAGTGGACAGATTACCCCATGTAGGTAATAGTCAGGGTCAAGTGATTTTAATGGTCATTTAGGTGCAGTACCAACACTAATGACGGTGATGAAGAGGGCGCTGGGCCAGCCAAGCTCTCATTTTACCTAAATCTGGTAAGAACCCCTCTCGTAAGAGGTGTACCAGCAAAACAAACTGGGACGAGACTCCATGAGCAGAACTAGGACTTCCTGGAGTAAATATATCTCCCGGCTGTTCTTGGTTAACTGGAGCCTCACTGTAATAGTTGAAAAGATAAGAACAATGATGTGATGTGAAATATTTGCCTAGTACACCGTAACCATGTTTCAAAGAGTACAGCTTGCTTCCCTCTCTCCAGTCACTCAAAAAGTGATCAGCCCTGCTGTGGGCGATCAACAGGCAAATGCATGCAGTGCTGTGTTTTTATGATTAACTTACTATTAATGTTTTTGTGATAAAGCCTTATAGGTTGATGACACTAACTTGATTGAACAGGAGGAAACTGACACGTTTTGGAATCCCTGCTTGAAGCCTACACTGAAATAAATAATCATGATTGAAAGTGTCACCAGCAGCTTATATTTCAAACAAGCATTTTTGTTTGGGTATACTGTCATATCCATTCTCAATAATACTCTTGTAATTCCACAGAAAAAAAACAAAAACATTTCAACAGGAAAAGTATGCAGGATGAAGAAAATATAAACAACCAAAGGGAGCAATTCAGAGATTGTAACAGAGGCGAAACAATAGATAGAAAATAGAATAGATATTTTTTTCTCCGTATAGTGAGAAAAAAACAGCAAGAGCAAGAATGACATAGGGGGCAAATTATACAACAAGAGAGCGAAAGACAGTCGATGGAACCAAGTCCCATAAAGGAAGGTAAAGGGAGCGAGAGAGAGAGGGAGGGCAGAATGAGGGGTAATGTGTTGATGATGTAGTGGCTGTCAGACCATTTGCTACAGAGGCCAAATGATCCTGTAAGAACAGCACAGCTATCGATCTGGCTATTACACAGCGCCACATACTAATACCCTCATCAAAACGAGGGAGCATGTGTGTGTGCTTGTCCATTTGTGTATGCTAATGTGTGTGTGTGTGTGTGTGTGTGTGTGTGTGTGTCTGTGCCACTCACTGTACTACACTTTCAATTCATGTGATATGGCCAGCAATAATCGACTATGTGCAGATATTGTTGGTATGGATACATGTTTTTGGGAAGTCCAAGAAAGAAATTAGATAGGTGCCAATGTGTCAAATGAAAGAAGAATGACAACTGTCAGGGTAACATCCAGTCATTGGGGGATTGTGTATTTATACACTAACACATAAAATAGACATATAACAAGATAATTGAGGACGTGTATGTGTGTGTGTTTGTGTGAATGTGTGTGTGTGTGACCCTGGCATGACAGTTCATCAATACTCCATTACTTACATTATGCTGCCACAGATATGAAACACTATCTGAAGTCAATGTGCTTGATATTTAATCTTTTTTTTCTCACCTTCAATGCATTATTCATCCTTTTATGTTGTTCTTACAAATAGACAACCCCATGTTATCTAGTCATGAACATTGAATCTTTCAAAACCGCTGCTCTTTTGGGAATATGAAATGTCCACATGTTCTCTTTTTCTTTTTTTTTTTCTAAACCCGTGCCTTTTTCTGTCAATATATCTGCTCTTGTCTTGCTGATGTGCAGCCGATACTCGAAGCATCAAACATTAATGAGATAAGCACACCCGAGGTGCTATATGGCAAGATGGTACTGGTCGTTTTTTACACAGCTGACACTATGATCAAAAAAGGGTGTGGAAAATGTTACGCGGTTGAAAGCCTATCAGAATGGGATGAATGCAATCATGGATCAAAATATTCACTGTTCATGCTGCTCAAATCGGTTTGGAGAAGGTTTTGTACGCGATCGTGCCTCCAAATCCCTTTTGGTTGACATTTTGTGTTTCAATTTCCAATTTAAATTGGAATAAGCAAAACCAACACACGGTGAAGAAATTGTATTTTCTAGCTATTTAACAATTTGGAAGAACAAATGCAAGCATAGTAGGCTCGCCCTTGAGCCATGACAACATATTTAGCATGAGCTCTGGCATGTTTCGCTATAATGTACTTTCATGACTGTTGTGACCTTTGGTTATTTGAAACACACACTTTGGTTAAAAAGTCCTGCTTATCAGGAGCATGCTAGCAACCCATGGAATCTCAAGTTGTGGTGAGGTAGCTCAAAGCTACGTCCTTACAGCTAGGGAACACAGTGGGCTGTAGAGCAACGGCTAGAACGGGAAGACTCTCTCGACCTCGCTTTCTCTTTCCCTCCCTGCTCTTCCCGTGCGCTTCTGATAATGGATTTTCCCTAAATGGGTTCTGAGAAATACAAGTGTTCTTGTGAGAGGTGGGGGGAAGGGGGATGTGAAGGGTGGAGAAGAAGACAGAGAGCAAAAAGAGGACATTAGATGGGAACGAATGGGGAGGACTATGTCATATAATTGAGTAGAGAGGGAAATAAATAAAAGAAAGAGAAAATAAAGAAAGATCACAATGGTGGTAAGAGGTGTCTACCGAGACAAATAGCTATATTAGCTATATGAAGATCAAAGAACATTAGCCACTCGATGGTATGTAGTTGCCCTGCTATGTTAGTGGCGCCAAAGTTAAATCCCCTAGTCCGCAAGTCTGTTATTCATTGATTTATATTGCCGAGTAGAGATGTCTATTGGATTCGACTGGCACCATAGCAGTATTTCTGTGTGTGTTTGCATGTGTGTCTTTTACCAAGGCATGTATTTGCCTCAAGTTGCTTATAAAGTGTGTAATATGTGTGGGTGTTGCCTGTATAGGATGTATAAGGATATCTCTGTATGCATTATGCAATGGGACATACTGTATGTAGACGCACATATGCGCGCACACACATGCACCCCCCCCCCCCCCCCCCCCCCCCCCCCCCCCCCCCCCCCACACACACACACACACACACACACACACACACACACACACACACACTTGAGCCCTTTAGTGCCTTTCCTCTGCAACCTCCATCATCTCATCCTGGGGGATCCATGTAGGCGTTCCCAGGCCAGCTGGGAGACATTATCCCTCCAGTGTGTCCCGGGCTGGCCCTAGGGTCTCCTCCAATGGGAGGAGCCCAGGGGGCTTCCTTAACAGATTCTCCAACCACCTGAGCAGGCATGCTCTCAACATGGAGGAGGAGCGGCTCTACTCTTGAGGTCCTCCAGGACTTCCAGCTCATGAGCCTCGCGCGTGAGCTGCATCTTGAGATATTTCAATTTGCAATAATCCCTCGCCACTAACTTCCAACGGGCGAGACGTCTTTGTCAGACGCGAGGGTGCTGATTTGCGTACCGACCCCTTCAGACCTCGGCTGCAAACTGCTTTAGAGAATACGGGGGGGGGGGGGGGGGGGGGACGGACACCATGCTTTGAAGCGACAACAACACCAAAAAAGGACACTGACAGACGGAACGGAGATGCCCACCCTTGGCGCTCCCACCCTGGACCGTCGCCGAGCCTGTGTCCGCGGGACGTTGTGTCCGCGGGAACCACGAACAGGGGAGGCGACAAAGCGCAGCCTTGCCGGGGGAACACCGGCTCTCAACAGCCTTGACTTAATGTCGAGTGTGCGACGGGACTATGGCCGTGCGCGAGAATCAGCAGACCACCGGCCGTGGATCAGCAGACCACCGGCCGTCCCCTACTCCCTCAGCGACGCACTCTCTCAGGCTTACACGCTCACGAGCCCTCTGCAAAAGCAGACGGGAGGACCGGCTTGGCACGCTCCCAAGCAGCCTTACTCATCACACACGAGAGGGTTTATTAAGAGTTTTGTCCACTCTTCCACAAGACAGGACTGGGTTGTCCTCAACCGGACTCTCCGTTATCGGCCTGAGGCTCCTCTCCAGCGCCCCTGGCACCGACCGTCCCGGAGAGGATGGGAGGAGTGGAAGGAGTGGGAGGAGTGGGAGGAGTGGGAGGAGTGGGAGGAGTGGGATTCCAGTTGGAGCAAATCCTCCATTACTGCTCTTGAAGATGGGATCCACCACCAGTCCGGAATGGTAAAGGGGCTGCGCGGATGTCCATATGAGAGCGTGGACCTCCGAGACAATCACCTAGCGAGCAGCCCGAAGACCCCCAGAGCCCAGTGAACCTCCAGTGTTAGTCAACCGTAACATTAGGTTGTAGGTGGGGCTAAGGCCGGAGGCAGAAGACAAAACGACCTTCAGTTCCTCAAAAAAAAGCTCACCTCCTGATAGTAGCCCCCACATTTTCAACGAACCACCATTCCATTGGTTTTGAGTGTTCACCCCTGCTCCAAAGAACCGTGGTCTACACCGGGAGGGATGTTCCACTGACAACATATACACACATTTGTTGTTTTGCTAAACAATTTCATTTTAAATGTTGTACTTGCCCATTTGCCCTATTCTCCGTTTAGCTTGAGTTGGTGTGATGTAATGTTATTTAATGTAACGTCACAAACAATTACAATAAGGCATTTTACTTCATCATCAAATGTTTTCTTTGAAACACAGTATTTGAGAGTAATTGGTTCCTTTTCAATTGGAATGATTTGAAATTACAACTCACATTTAGCTGAAAAACATTCAGCTAAACATTCAATCATCAGTCCTTTTTGCTAGAAATCCCTATTTAATTTCAGTCAAACATTTAATCTGGTTGAATGGCTAGTGTCATAAATTGCAGCATTCACATCGAAATAGTTTGTATGTTTTTTTTATTTGATTTTCAAAACACCCCTGCTGAAAAATATAAGGGAGAGATGATTAATAGATGATACAAAGATATGTTATAAGAACACACACACACACACACACACACACACACACACACACACACACACACACACACACACACACACACACATACATACCCACCCACCCATCCACACACCCACCCACACACACACACACACACACATACATCACACACACACAACCACGCCAGGTACATACTATAATATCCCTACAATAGCAATATTTAAATACATTTCTATAATTGTAAGCAAGAGAAATCTTGCAGAGGTGCCTATTTGCACAAGAGCTCGGGGGTACCGAGCGAGGTGGCTCCTGGTGGCCGGGCTGTCTGCTAGCTATCTGGGCGCTGAGCGAGCTATCACTCCTGGGCCGGCGCGCCCGCTGAAAAATTCATACCTCCTATGATAAGCATGCATAGTTAAAGCAGAACAGCAAGGAAAGGCTTTATTGCCTTCATCTGCTCTGTTATTGCAATAGGTTCATCCTTATGATGCCTTACTGTAGCAGCGAAGGGGGACATACACAAACGTGGAGCACACACACTAAAAAAACAATACACTAAGGGGGTTGGGATTTTCAACGCTGGTGGCTTTTTGTTTTCGGCAAAAATACATGATGAATGATTTTAGAAAACATTTGACCAAACGCCTTGGTGTGTCAGCAAGTATAAGAAGCAGGCTCAGTAGTAGTTTTCATATTTTGTGCCCCTGTAGCAACAGGCTAAACTGGATCTAAAGAAAATATACAAAACGTGTACATACATCTGATTCAATTCAAGGTTGGACGGGTCCTGACGTGATCAAAGAACATGCACGGCATTATTTATGGAGAAACAAAACACAGAAATCTGCCCCCCTCTCCTTTTGAGCGATGTGCATGCAAGTAAAAATGCAGTTATTTGACAATAAATGTGTGCGAGCGTGTGTATACGTGTGTATAAA
>JACYXH010000750.1:182500-207500 GCA_026745465.1 Lota lota
TAACGGGAGGTAATCTGCGTGAAGCCTTACACTGTGTTCTGCACTGCGGCGCTGTTTTCCTGGTCGCGCTGGGAGGCCTGTACCGTCACACAGAGAGCTTACATTGTGCTCGCAGCAAATGGAGACAGAGGGTGACCCTGGCCTTCAGCTTGTGACAGGGGACAGTATGAGGTGCGCTCACACACGCAAGTGGGGATGAGTATAGTAGTGTTACCCAGGACATGATGTTATCGCATTGGCTAGATCTGTGCGAGACGGGAAATAATTTATCCCACTCAAGGTGTTTGAAAGGAGACCGTTTGTTCCTGGAACATTTGAAAGAGAATCAGAGTTCATTTATATTAACCATGTGTGTGGAGGACCCGGGGTCTTGCCACTCTGCATGGACACAATTGCTTTGTTGATTTCTTTCCCTTGGATAGCACTATGCAATCGAGCAAACATGGTTGGTTCAACAGTGGGGAACTCTAAAGCACCCAGACATCCATCCATCCTGATGGGGATTCAGACAAGCAGAGTGAGGCGCAGAGAGACTGGAAGACCTTGCTGACCTCTCGTGGGTCGGACCGTAGAACACCGGGATCGGTCTTAATCCCAGGGATAAGTCGGGGAGTGACTGGTAGTTAAATATTCTAATCGCCATATCCATATGACAATGATAGGAGTGTAAGAGTGAATGTTCTGCATCTATCTGCAGAAATTATTGCATAGCAGATTACAAATGAATTCATCTTTGTAGAGTGTGTGTGGTTCCATCTATGTGGAGTGTGTGTGGTTTCATCTATGTGGAGTGTGTGTGTGGTTCCATCTATGTGGAGTGTGTGTGTGGTTCCATCTATGTGGAGTGTGTGTGTGTGGTTCCATCTATGTGGAGTGTGTGTGTGTGTGGTTCCATCTATGTGGAGTGTGTGTGTGGTTCCATCTATGTGGAGTGTGTGTGTGGTTCCATCTATGTGGAGTGTGTGTGTGTGTGGTTCCATCTATGTGGAGTGTGTGTGTGTGTGGTTCCATCTATGTGGAGTGTGTGTGTGGTTCCATCTATGTGGAGTGTGTGTGTGGTTCCATCTATGTGGAGTGTGTGTGTGTGGTTCCATCTATGTGGAGTGTGTGTGTGGTTCCATCTATGTGGAGTGTGTGTGTGGTTCCATCTATGTGGAGTGTGTGTGTGTGTGGTTCCATCTATGTGGAGTGTGTGTGTGGTTTCATCTATGTGGAGTGTGTGTGTGGTTTCATCTATGTGGAGTGTGTGTGGTTCCATCTATGTGGAGTGTGTGTGTGGTTCCATCTATGTGGAGTGTGTGTGTGGTTCCATCTATGTGGAGTGTGTGTGGTTCCATCTATGTGGAGTGTGTGTGTGGTTCCATCTATGTGGAGTGTGTGTGTGGTTCCATCTATGTGGAGTGTGTGTGTGTGTGGTTCCATCTATGTGGAGTGTGTGTGTGGTTCCATCTATGTGGAGTGTGTGTGTGGTTCTATCTATGTGGAGTGTGTGTGTGTGGTTCCATCTATGTGGAGTGTGTGTGTGGTTCCATCTATGTGGAGTGTGTGTGTGGTTCCATCTATGTGGAGTGTGTGTGTGTGTGGTTCCATCTATGTGGAGTGTGTGTGTGGTTTCATCTATGTGGAGTGTGTGTGTGGTTTCATCTATGTGGAGTGTGTGTGGTTCCATCTATGTGGAGTGTGTGTGTGTGTGGTTCCATCTATGTGGAGTGTGTGTGGTTGACGGCTGGTTCAAGCAGCCTCACCTGGCCCGAGTCCGACCGATCAGACTCTGGGGCCGGGGTGAGGCTGCACACCGGTGCTTTGGTGCATTGAGCAATCGACGCACACAGGTTAAACCAGCCCTCACCCCACACACACACCCGGGAGATCTCTGGACGCATGGGAAACCTGCTCTGTATAAGATGGCTTCAAACTACAGTAAACCCCTTTCAACAACATCAACCCGTGTCCTGGTGTCGGAGGAGCCCAGTAAAGCCACCTAGATGGAGTGTGGCAAGGAGAACGGCTACAATCACACTCCCTTTTTGTGAAGCACAGGTGAGGGATTAGAGGAGTACTGTATATCAGTGTATATATTATATATATATATACTGTATATATATTCATGGCTTCTGACAGCTCTTGAAGTACCTTTGTGCGAACGTCGTTGGAATGAGACGTAGGACGTTAGGGTCGTAACGAGATGTAAGAAAGCTTTGAGAGATTAAGCATTATGCCCAGTGTGGAGCAGGGTCGTCTGCTGACACACGCAGGAGAAGCTGCTTGTGGGAACCACAGCTTTCGCGATGACAAAGTGCACAAGGGCCAAAGACGATGACATTCCAGTTAACCGGTGCCGTCTGACATTGACAGACGGCAATAAGTGACTCATACTGTGAGTGTGTGTGAGTGAGTGAGTGAGTGAGTGAGTGAGAGTGTGTGGGTGTGTGTTTGCATGCATGCGCGTGTGTGTGTGAGTGCGTGCGTGTGTGTGTGTGCATACGTGTGTGTGAGTGCGTGCGCGCGTGTGTGCATACGTGTGTGTGTGAGCTTCCGCGCGTGTGTGCATACGTGTGTGTGTGTGTGTGCATGTGTGTGTGTGTGTGCATGTGTGTGTGTGTGTGTGTGTGTGCGTGAGTGCGTGCATGTGTTCATTCGTGTGTGCGTGCGTGCGTGCATTCGTGTGCATGTGTTCATACGTGTGTGTGTGCATGCCTGCATGTGTGTGTGTGCGTGTGTGAGTGTGTGTAGACGGCTAGAGGTACACATAGAGAGCGGGGGTCCGCCTCCACGTACCACACAGCACTCACACACACACACACACACTGTGTGTGTGAGTGAGAGCGCTGCAGGGCAGGGCCCTTACTCACACACACAGTGTGTGTGTGTGTGTGAGTGTGTGTGAGTGAGAGCGCTGCAGGGCAGGGCCCTTACTCACACACACAGTGTGTGTGTGAGTGTGTGTGTGTGAGTGCGCTGCAGGGCAGGGCCCTTACCGTTGTCGCTGTCCGACTTGTTGTCGTGCTCCGTGTCGGTGAGCGTCAGCGCCGAGTTGGAGCGGCTGGAGAGGCACGAGCTCCGTCCGGGGGCCTTCCCCACCGGGGCCCCGCGGCCCCACAGCCGCATGGCGCGCTCGGGGGACATCACCGCCTGCCGGTCCCCGTCCTGGTCGCCGGCCGTCCCCGCCGAGTAGCCGCGGTGGGGCAGGCCCATCTCGGAGCAGAAGGCCAGGCCGCGCCGGGCCGCCGGCTCGCAGATGCCCAACTGACGCAGGCCGAAGTTCTGGCCTATGGGTGGGGGTGTGGGGTGGGGGGGGGGGGGGGGGGGGGGGGTGAGAGAACCAGGTGGCGTCATCCTCTATCTGCTCCTGGATTGGTTGTTTTTACTCTCCCTCTGGCAAAACTCATTTTGATCCGTTTTGTCTCCGGAGACTAAACGGAGTTTGAAATCGGTGTTGTCTCCAGTTTTAGTAGTCTCGAGTTTTGTCATTAAGAGTAAAAACTGTGAAGAGTTGTGATAGATGGCTATAACCAAAAATAAATTATATCAACATATGCTCTGTTAATATGTTAGGTTTAAGTGTCTTCAGCAGGAACATCTCAAGAGAGAGAAAGACCACACACAATATTGCCTGAACACACATTCTCTCTCGCACACACACACACACAGCGCCCCCCCCCCCCCCACACACACACACACACACAGCCCCCCCCCCCCCCCCCACACACACACACACAAAAACAAACACACAGCCCGATACATACGGTATGTATGTGTGCCTATATATAGTGAGGGCTTTTCACAGCACGTCCCACAAGAGAGAGCTAGAGAGAGGGGGAGAAAAAGCACACATGGTTGTTGTGGAAGACAGGTGGAGAGTGTTCTGAAGGGCGACTCACACAGATGTGTGCGGTCCTGCTCTGTGTGAACAGAGGGACGCTCATACACATATACAAACACACATTCATAAAGCAACACAGCCACTCTGTAGCGCAGAGAGTGAGAGTAGTGCAAATCCTTGGTTTATTGGTATTCAACAGTAATCAAATGAGTCTCTCAATAACGCCACATCAACGCAGCCGTTTTATTATTCCTTCATATCACACCGTTGGCTTGCTGGGAGTAACACTGCAGCCTGTATATGGCTATGCATATGCAGAAAGGAGCTGATATTAATATAAATAACTATGATGGCATGCCTTTATTTACACTCCACAAACACTTTTTTATCATATAAATATACCTGAATCAAACCCATTTGACCGTGGCGAGGCTGGGCAAGCACATTAGCCTTCCTTTAGTTCTTGCCACACTTACTTGATATTTACATTAGCCAATGATGTGATTAAATGTTTGATGCTGCCCCATGCTCAATGTGTGGCTGATAACGTTAAAAGGTGAACATCTAATAACACAAGTGCCGTTAAAATGGTGGGATTCCGCCCGTGTCCTTCAGGTTGACAAAGCAAAAAGCGACACGGCTGGCTAAGTACAACCTATATAATCGAATGTCTTTCCCATTACTGGACACCACTGCAAGCCAAGGCCAAACTGCGTCTCCCGTTGCAGCTCCTTGCACTCTCTCATTTCAATAATTGTGCATTCATTTTTTAAATGTATTTACACTTGTTGTATTTAGTGCAGTTGTGTGGCGTGGCGTGTCGAGACGTCCAGACAACACAATGACATTGGTCCCCTTGAACGCGCACACACACACAGCTATATTTGGTGACGACATTGAATGCACACGTTACTTATCACTGAAACGAATCGTACACACTTCCCTATTGTATCCATAGTGACAAATGAAATCAGGACGATTCCGCGGTGGTCTACAAAATGGGGGGAAAGAGAAAGCGAGGACTCGCGACTACCGTCATGCACTAGTTAGTGGATGACGCTCATCCACTAACCATGACATCAGTAAAAGCATTCCAAGTGGCGGCGGCTCTGTCGCCCACGGTAACCGCATGGCAACTGGGGGCCGAGCCCCACTGCAAGTGTCGATTGTTCCAAACGGCTCTGGCCAAGTCTACCTCAAGCGTAATGCATTGAGACCAGGCCCTGCATGTGTTCTCTTGTCTCCCACAAGCTAGGAGCTGTGCAGGACGGATGATGAAAAGGCTTTAAAAAAAAAAAAGAAGCATTTGGGGTTATTTATGTGCAGGCAGTGGGATAAATCATTACCGACCATCGAGCGGAATGGAATCAGCGAAAGCTGAAGACGCTCACGTGGAATACATTATTGAGCTGCTTCATAATTTCTCTACGTGACCCGTATGATCTTTAATCGAACTGTCGAGATATCTATTAGCCATCTACTCTGTGCATGTCAAGTAAGAATATAATGATACTATAATATAAAGAATATATATATATATATATATATATATATATATATATATATATATATATATATATATAATGATATATAATGATAATAATAATATAATGGTATATATATATATACATATATATATATATGTGTGGTAAAAAGAAGAAAAATATATAGGTGTGTGTGTGTGTGTGTGTATATACGTGTATATTGCCATTTTAGATAGCAATGATATTTCTGAAAGCATTGCCTAAATAATAGCATAAATTTAATCTGGACATCTACAAATAAATAAATAAATAAATACAATCTAAATCACCGTAAATGATTCAGGCTCAAACTGATGTTGATTTAGGAATCACATTGAGTCTTTAGCTTTCACTTAAGAGCAGGTAATGGTGAAATCTATTAAACCACAACATTGATAAACACATCATGTGGTCCATCAAACAGATCAATGCAGTTACTTTTAAAATAAAAACTTTTTGAAAAACGTTGATGATATTAAACATTTTGATATTTAAAATTGGATGTGTTTATGTTATTGGATATGTTAATAGTGGTTATTAAACATTAGGATATTTTCAAATAAATTAAAAGGTATTTGAAATTTAAATGAAACAAAGTCTGCAAACTTATAGCGCACACCACTACTTCGATCCATTATCAGAAAAAAAACAGTGCAGAAAAATATGAAAGCTTCCCTTAATTAACCAAGCAACAAGAGATAACGAGTACTGCAGTCCAATTAAGGATTTTATTAATTTTTAATGAGCCCACAGTGTAAAATGAAAGCGATAAGATAATTGACTAATTATAATTTCCTCCTTCCCAAAATATTGATGCTATGTTAATTGGAATAGAAGAAGAATGAATGGGCTCTGTGATCTAGCACACTTTCTCCATTGTTTTAATTCCACCTCAATATAATTCCCTTCATATGCCACATTCATCAAATCCTTGCTTCATTTGAACAATACATTTAACGTACAATTAATCTATAATGATATCAGCAGCAGGGGCATCATTTATGTGTTTCCCTCCACGATTCTGGTACAGAAACCATGGCATGCTTTTTTCTTGAGTTAAAAATGTCCTTTTATCATTTATGTTCTTATTGTATCATTAAAACCGTTATTTACCATGTCTTTACCATGGATCAAGCAAGGCTGTATCAATTTTGTTGGTGGGAACTTCAGAATTCATGAATGCAATTCAGCGATGCAGTTAACTCACAGAAGATGTTGAGGAACCACTTGGAAGACTTTGTTGAACTGATCTCACTGATCGTAGTAACAGGCCTGACATTGTTCCTTGTGGGATGTATTGTTCCTTACACCAATTATTAACATACCGCAATGCCAATGAGCAAGCAAAAAAGTAAAGGTTTTATTATAAATCATCCTCTCTGCGTGGGTCGTACCATTTCCCGCACATTTAGAGGGAGTACATGCTCTGGGGTTGTCTTGTGGAGGTACCAACACCAAATAATGTAATTTTAAAATGGCTTTGTAAACCCTAAATGGACGACATGATCAGCATTATAAACATACCGTTCCATACATGTAATTCCATGAATGTCATGAACTTACGCTGTTACTATTAGTTACACTGATAATAACTGAGTGTTCAACAGTCAGCGTCCAGTGTCAGATCTCTTGGACATTAGCATGTTTTGCTTAATCATCCATCAAAACAAACATGTAATTTTATACAAGTGAACTTCCACAACTAGGGGTGTAACAATGAACCCAGCTCAGGATTGAGTTCAACTCACAGTATCGGGTTCACGATTCGATTCACTCTCGGTTTTTGTTTAAACAAATGTAAACTCAAACATTTTCTTAATAACATTGCAAACACAATGTAGTATTTAATATGTTTTAACTTAAAACAACCAAGTAACATACAGGCAATATCTCTTTAAGAGAATCGTTAAGCAAGAGGCAGGAAAATGTGTAGAAGGGTGGTAGATAGAAAGAGTGTGTGGATAGAGAAACACAAGATAATTAAGTGGAGTGGAGACAAGTTAGTATAATATGTAAGCAGTGAAGAGTATGTGTTATGATGAATGAAGGCACAATAAATCTGAACATTATCACGAGTCTGATTCACTAAACAATGTGTGCCTAAACAAATATCCCAGTATATAGAAAATAATTATTCCAAGAAAACAATTGCTTTGTGATCTAATGATAGATTAAAGTGTCTGAACGAGCAATGTTTCCTTACACACATCTTGCTTTGTTTGCAATAAATTGTGTGTAACCAGCGCACAACCTAATAGGTCCATTTTGAAGAAAAAATTATAACATTAGGGATCCTTATGTTAGCCAGAATATTTTTAAACTTACTAACTAATTTTCAAACTGATAAGGGGCCAGTTTGCATTGTCCAATCAGCATTGTGGGTGTGTGTCAGTGTGTGTGTGTGTGTCAGTGTGTGTGTGTGTGTGTATGTGTGTGTGTGTGTGTTTGTATGTGTGTGTGTGTGTGTGTGTGTGTGTATGTGTATGTGTGTGTGCGTGTGTGTGTGTGTATGTATGTGTATGTGTGTGTGTGTGTGTTTGTATGTGTGTGTGTGTGTGTGTGTTTGTATGTATGTGTGTGTGTGTGTGAGTGCGTGCCTGCCTGCCTGCGTGCGTGCGTGTGTGAAACCTTGCGTGTGTGTTGCCTGAATTCCACAGTTCATGTGTCTGTTTGGGTGTGCCCAAAACAAAAGTTCAAGCAAGGGTGAGGAAGGAGTTTTCTCCCACTGTCTCACACACTTAATAACAGTCAGAAGATAGGGGCAAACAGAAAGGAGAGGAGAGAAACACGAGCCCACGAGATACGGGCGGACAGAGGAGCGGTGGGGAGACACTTACAGGATCCCTTCCAGAGGAGTAGGGGTGACATCGGAGAGGGGGAGTCAGGACAAGGGAGAGGGGGAGGCCGGAGGAGAACAATGGGGTATGGGAGGTTCCTCAGTGAAGGGACTGAAAGCTGAGGAGTCATAGTTCCAGGTAGGTAGAGCGAGGTGAGACGGGAAGGACACGTTCAGGGAGGGAAGAGTGAATGGAAAGGAAAGCAGGCGGCGAGGGGCGGGGCCAGTAGGGTGGAGGAGGCGTGTGTGCTGAGTGGCAGACGAAGGGAGAAGACAAATGAGGACAGCAGAGCAACGGGAGCCGCTGAAGGGTTTCAGTTCGGCAAGCAAAATAATGTGATGGCTGTTGTGTGTGTGTGTGTGTGTGTGTGTGTATGTACAGTCTGTGTGTGTGTGTGTGTGTGTGTGTGCCCTCTCACCTTGTCTGCTAAAGTCGCCCTGCTCGCGTTGTACCATGTCCTTGTGTCCCCTGGTTGTTCCATACAGTAACCTAGCAACAGCAGCCGGGGGCAATAGTCAAGCGTTACTGGAGCACATACGTGGTGGTGGGGCTCACACGGCATCGCTCCAGTCAAACATAATGTACAAGCCTTAAAAGGGAGTCTAAACAGTCTCCATTATAGTGGACGGCGTCCTCTTTACACCTGCTCGCCGTCGCCTGTTCTACACTCAAAGGTCAGTGCCATTAATTCATCTTCTTCCGGAGAAAAGTTCTCAAACGGGGAGATGTGTTATTTGGGAGTCACGCTCATTGCAGACCGTTCAGCGAGAAAGTTCCTCTTATGAATAATGGCCCTCCTTGTCAGACGCCTTGAAAGTAAAAAAATAACTTCCATTTGCCAGGAACTGGACTGTGATTTCAGCAATGCCTTTTATGTTAGCTGGATTGTGTAACCACAGGGTACAAGGCTAGTGTGAGTCGTGCATCTACGCAGTGTACAGTGTGCACAGCCGAAATGTACAGAGCACCTCACATGGTAGAAACAGAAATGATGACAACATGAACCATAAAGAGGTCCAAAGAAATGAGTACTTTCCGTTTAGAAAGCTGTTTAGAAACCAAACGGTTTACCAAACCATAACCACAGATGATTATGATTTGCGATTTTAACCACGGCAGCTTTTATCCATGGAGGAAACTGGTTGGTTATCGAGTGAAACGCACCACAAATGACAACATCGCAGGTCTAACGCCACGGAACGTCTCACAGTGAATGACGTCGCATTATGTTCAAGGATGTTTCTGTTGTTGTAGCTCAAATCTGTCCCGAGTACACGACAGGAAAGCAGCGGTCGAACAGACCTCTTGTGGTCCACAGAGGGCTTAGTCCCGTTTGATTCTCACCTGGTTTGATCTTGATGCTGGTCAAAAGCCTTCAGGGTTTCACTGGAGGAGTACGACTTCTGCGTGGGGACCCGAGGCCCCTGGGAGCCCACGCCGCAGTCCCCGCTGTCCCCTGACGAGCCTAGCACGCGTGCACACCCACACATGCGTCAGTATCGGGGACACTCATGAAAACAGGCGGTCACGAAATGCGCGATACCATAATACACTGCGAATGCAGTGATGCTGGTGATACGGCTGATGGGAGCGGAGAGAGAATGAAAGTGCGTACATGCGTAAGGTCTCTCTTTGTCCTTGCGACCCTTCGTCAGTGAGCAGTAGGGACGTCTCTCTTTCACTTCCATAGCGCCGCCGCTGGTCGTGCTGCCAGCAAACCTGCAGGCATGCTGCTGCACACCCAGTGGAACAGTGGAGCTGGCGATGGCGGCTCAGTGGACTGGTGGGGTGGGGTGGGGGGGGGGGGGTGGGGGGGTAGATTGAGGATCCGCAGGCTGCACCTGGGAGGGGGAAGGTGAGGGAGGGAGAGACGGGGCGGAAGAAGATATTTGGGGAACACAATGTGAATATCTTCAGACAGAAATGGGCAGCCATCATTTACCTTGGAACTCAATTGACATCCGCAACCTCGGCCAATGGGAAGCCATCTACTACCTTCTAGTACACGTTTTACCAGTCAACTGAGTGCATGATTTGTATTTACATACACACTACACCTACACTTTTTGTATTACATTTGGATGAATGCACACGCGCAGGCAAACTTGAATTCAAATAGTTAAAATACATAGTTCAGCCGAAAATAAATAAACGCATGGGCATCACATGAGTCCATTGGCAGGGGCTACCCTGCAGACCACACATCAGCAAGTGAAAACGCACGCTTGATCATTCTTTCAAATGCAAAATATAAATCAATGACTGCAGGAAAGAGAGCGCTGGCTGATGTGTCAGTAAGCTTTAGCAGGCTAAGGGAAAAGCGGTCCAGCGGTCGGCTTGACTCCGGAGTTAAGACATGCAAGACAATGTTCGCATGCAAACGGAGGCTTTGCTTGCATTGGTTTGTGGAATGAGGATGAATATTCAAGGCGAGGACTTGGCGCGATCACAAGCACATTCATTTGTTTGGTGGAACAAATGGAATCCAACAAAGGTAAGCAGAACATCAGTAACCTGAACCATGCGAGATGAAAACACAAGTAGATCTTTTGTAGTTTAGTTACAACGCAATACAAAGTCGGAGTACTTTCAATTTATATTTCAATTTCCGATTTGCACACAAAGTAAATAAATAACCTGCACACACAAGCCCACGAACACACACACAGAAAGCATATGTTAATTTATCACTCTTTTTCATACATAGACAGCCTTTTAAAGCTCAGAGCAACGCACGTAAAAACGCATGCTTATGAGTTTTCTATGCTTGATGAGTGGTATGTCTTCTGTGTCGTTCTTTTCATAAATAAACGACTCTCATTGGTCACCATTGTGGCTGCTTGTTGGCCCAGTGTTAGTTTTTATCCTCTTCCATCCAAATGTCACTGAACTAAAAGGGCCTTCAAGGCCCTGACACACCGAGCCAACATCACAGAACTAGCGGCGCTGAGGGCCGGCACAGCGCCGAGTCTATGGCCGGGGGGCCGGTCGAAGGCCCCGCACGCACGCACGCACGCACGCACACTCTGTGCCTGCCTGCGTGAGCGCACACGCCACCAACTGCTATTTCCTTAATTACCCGTTGCATTCTCCCAACCAATCTATGAAACCACCATTCTCCATTTCCACCCCACCCAGGGATTTTTGCTCCGGTCTTTCCAGTGGACCTCATTAAGCAACTCATCCCTCTGATCCTCCACGAGCAGAGCCCGACCTGACACTCTTATCGGTAAGGGAGCGCCTGCATTCGGCCCGTGCCGCTCACTTCCCTTTTCATGTCTCTCGCAGCACTGATCTCGGAGCAGCCGATCAGAGATGCTTCGCCACACCACCGCTTCAGCACGCTCAGACCGCCAGGCCGCCAGGCCGCCAGGCCGCCAGGCCGCCAGGCCGCCAGGCCGCCAGACCGCCAGGCCGCCAGGCCGCCAGGCCGCCAGGCCGCCAGGCCGCCAGACCGCCAGACCGCCAGGCCGCCAGGCCGCCAGGCCGCCAGGCCGCCAGGCCGCCAGGCCGCCAGGCCGCCAGGCCGCCAGGCCGCCAGGCCGCCAGGCCGCCAGGCCGCCAGGCCGCCAGACCGCCAGGCCGCCAGGCCGCCAGGCCGCCAGACCGCCAGACCGCCAGGCCGCCAGGCCGCCAGGCCGCCAGGCCGCCAGGCCGCCAGACCGCCAGACCGCCAGGCCGCCAGGCCGCCAGGCCGCCAGGCCGCCAGGCCGCCAGGCCGCCAGGCCGCCAGGCCGCCAGGCCGCCAGACCGCCAGGCCGCCAGGCCGCCAGGCCGCCAGACCGCCAGACCGCCAGGCCGCCAGGCCGCCAGGCCGCCAGGCCGCCAGGCCGCCAGGCGATGGCCGCCGGCAGCGCTCAAAGCCCGGCCTGCTAAACAACGACCGAACGAACTCAACTGCTTCAACGCGTTCCCTTTTCACAGCGACTCAAACAAGAGAGAGCCGGGTGTTTTTTTATACTTAACAGCAGTTGGTGTGATTAGCATGTATTACATATTACTAGTATTCATGCATTATTATTACTGAATTATTGATTTATTCTTATTACTGAATTCTTCATTTTATTAGGGTTGTAGATTTCTATTCAAATACCTATTCAAATTAGATTATTTACTTGTCCGCCGTAAGAAACGTTAAGATAAAAGAATATTAATTAAATTCAGAGGAGTGACAGAATAAAAAAAGAATACAGATTGTGTGAGAAATGGGATCAGTTCTGTAATCTGTAAGGCCATTTACAGACTGGCTGACCTCTGAACCTGAGCGCTGGTGACATAAATATAGCTGTGTGTGTGTGTGTGTGTGTGTGGGTGTGTGTGTGTGTCCAAGGTAATGCCTCACTAATGTCACCCCTAAAAAAGCTCCAGGGAAATTTCTCTCTTGCGCACATGTATGCACGCAAATAGAGGGAGAAGCACACACACACACACACACACACACACACATATACACACATATACACACATACACACACATACACACACATATACATACGCATACACACACCACACACACACACACACACACACACACACACACACACACACACACACATACACATACACATACACACACACACACACACACACACACACATACAGCCCCTTCATCATCTTATTTCCTGGTTGAAACCAACTGCATACCCAAAATATTGCTATAATTAGTTATGGCATTTTACTGCCTACTGTGTCACTCAACGGTACCAATCATGAGAGCTTGCTAATTCTCCAGATTTAGGATAAGAAACACTGTCACCAGAAAAAGAAGCCAACCTAATTAGCTGTAGTTGTGATGTCACAGTGGATAGCCAATCCTATTTAACGCCTCAAATAATTTGTTCTTTCTATTCAGTAGAGAAAAACACCTTTTTCTTTTGGAATTGTTTTAAGTGAACAGGTTATTAAAAAACGTATAACAATAACATTTTTCAATTCAAACGTGCATTTCTAAAAAGGTATGTGATGGAAGCCAGGCGTTTCTCTAGAGATCACTTGTTTCTGTGTTGTCTACACACTTACATTGTCTTCAGAATTACCCTTTAGTGAGGATTACAAACGGCATTTTGTTCATCCAAGCTGGTGTGCTCAACAATATGGACGCTGTATTGCTTATTAAACATATGACTACGTGCATTTACGCCATGCACAGATGTTACGATGCATTCATTCGTGGTTAGTCGCCCCCAACTGTATACTATTATACTCATCATCTGGGTTTAGAATTGACATAAGGACAACGCCGGCGGGAACATAAGAACTGAGAAATGGACGGCAGGGAATTTTTATTAGGGTGCCATACAAATCAGTGTTATGTCACCCGATTCTTTGTTTGGTTGCAACCAATCTTTGTATTTTATACTCAGCGTGGCTGTTAAATGGATGATTGCTGTCCTATAAAGGGGGACCTGCCAATTGAACTATAGACTGTAAACACGATGGACATAGCATCTGTGGCATCACCCATTGGTTTACGCACAACTGCAAAACAATTTGTTTCGAAGCCAGCAGCAGTAAAAGCCCATTTTCAGAGCAGTGCTACGCTTTGAGGGCGGGACTAGAATGACCGCTTCGGACCAGTCTATGCCCTAAACTCATTAATATTCAAAACGTAATAACTTTTTAATGAAATATAATTGTCAATCATGACCTCGCAAAGAAAATACATAATATGAAGATGAATTAACCACTGAGCTCCGACTGAACGAAAAGAGAATGTATTGGCTTTGTATAATGAGAATGAAACCACATTTCTTCCCGTTCCACAGTCCAGCCCAAAGCTCCAAGCCGTGTCGAGACAGATGTTAGAGAATGTTTTGGAATATCTGCGTTCGAAATAGACTTGAATCCTGAACAAAGCGAGCATAAAAATACAGGCCGCTACATTTGCATCTCCGTGTGCTTTGCTCCGTTAAAATAAAAATAAAAATAGTTATTTTCTGGGTTGCGCTACAAATATGAACAGAAATTTGGCTCTGTGTGTTTGGGCTTATATGTTTGGAGTTTGGGATAATGATTAATGTTAGAAATGCATGTGTTGAGTATACATGTATTAACATGTGTCAGTTGACGTGGCTGTTTATGCTAATTGTAGTGATTTGTGTAAATGGAATAGTCAAGGGGGGGTGGGGGTCCAGGTCGAAGTGCTTAGTCTATATATACATATATATATATATATATACATATATATATATACATATATAAGCTTTTACTGTAGGGCATGATGGGCAAAATGATAACCAACGTCTCAAGCAACTAGTGTTAATGGATAACTATATTTAAACATAATCTTTTATGTTTACGTCAAATATGCTCTCTTTCTGTCTATGTCTCACTGTCTGTTTGTCTCCCTCTCTCTCTCACTCTCTCTCTCTCTTTTTCTGTCTCTGTCTCTCTCGCTCTCTCTCTCTTTCTGTCTCTGTCTCCCTCTCTCTCTCTCTCTCTCTCTCTCTCTCTCTCTCTCTCTCTCTCTCTCCCTCCCTCTCTCTCTCTCTTTTGTTTCTGTCTCTGTCTCTCTCTCTCTCTCTCTCTCTCTCTCTCTCTCTCTCTCTCTCTCTCTCTCTCTCTCTCTCTCTCTTCTCGTGCTCCCATTGTTTCAATCCCCATTTGACCTCAGCTTTGACATGTCCACCAACCTTAATGACACTCAACTATAATCTCTCTCTCCCTCATACCTGGCGTAGTCCCCTGCAGATATCGCCATGGTAACCTCTAATCCCTAACCCCTGTCCGAGATTACTAGAAAAGACGGGGATGAAAGAGTGACGGAGAGAGCGGTTACAGCGCTCCATCACACTCTGAGCAGTGGATGGGGGCTGAGCCCACAAAGTGAAGGGATACGATGTAAGAGGGAAGAAGACAAAGACATCAATAATTCAAGTTAAAAAAAAAGTGAAGGAGGTCCCTCCACCTGCTTATGGCATCGGTGTCCTGAAGTGAGTTTGATTGGGGGTGTTTTGTTGTGTAGGGAGAAAGGATCTAGCTCTGCTCCACTGTAATGAGCTCTCGTCATCCTCAATGAGGTCTAATGGAGCGGAAAGATCTGGTACTGGGCTTCCCACAAGCATCTGCAGCACAAAGATTTCACCACTGTCCTATGTTCATTAATGCATGCACCTCGCGTGCACCGGGCCTACTGCAAACACCACAAAATATAGATGGAAGTAAAGTTCCCCGTCATGGTTCAGTAAGACAAACATTGACAGTAGAGATGATTTTGAAGCTAATCATTATGGAAACATTTTGTTTGTCTAGGCAGTGGCCTGTGGAAGTTACTCTCCAGTTAATTTATAACGATCATATTGTTTCTGCCGGAATCCTTGAGCCATCCATTACAATACTGCACTTCCATTTTGATACATCTTTAAGATTAGATTTGAAAACAAACAATTGCATTGCACTTAACCTGATGATCTTGAGTTCATTGTTATAATGATGATCATATTTAAATATATAATATGATAAAACCTCCAGAAGGTTGGTCAGTATGATATAAATGATGATATAATGATGTAAACAGATTATATTAACAAAATAAAGGATAACACAACCATCCCACATGATTGAGGAAGGACATTTTCATTATGAATTATTAATGACTAATTATAGTATGTTGTTGAATGAGAATAATCAGCATCATATGAATTAGATATGAACTAATTGTGATTACCTGGTGATTTCAGAGTATAATTGAGGAAAAGAGGGAGCGAAAGCAGAGAGTGTGAGGGAGCCAGGGATAAGTAGTATGACTGTTCTTCTTAACAATGAGACCATTGACAACGCAATGCCCGTGTCCTCATCCCTGCCCGCCTTTCTCTCGCTCTGACACTTCTTAGATTTCCTCTCCTCCCCTTTGACAGTCTGCAGACCATACTGACATGTTTCCTTTGGCCTTGTTTTTCATTGATTTGGGTTTCTACCACAGGATGCCATGTATTCTTATTTTTTTTTCTCTTGTTACAACCACCAACCACAAGTCAAATGCATGCATACCCCCCCACACCTCGCCACACACACACACACACACACACACACACACACACACTGCAATTTTATACTACAGTGGTCAACACAAAGGACTGATTATACTTTGTGAGCGTGTAGGTGTGTGAGCAAGTGCGTGTGCATGTGTGTGCGTGTGTGTGTGTGTGTGTGTGTGTGTGTGTGTGTCTTGTTAGTGGACCCAATGAACAGATTACAACCAGGAGTATAATATGAGAACATAGAACAGAGAATAATTTGTGAATGTAGAATACGACAGAGAGAGAGAGAGAGAGAGAGAGAGAGAGAGAGAGAGAGAGAGAGAGAGAGAGAGAGAGAATATGAAATAGAGAGTGAGAGAAAGAAAGAGAGAAAAGGAAAAAGTGAAAGAGAGAGGGAGAGAGAGAGAGAGAGTGAGAGAGAGAGACAAACACACACAAACATTGTAGTCAGCATGCCAAAATAATCAAATGGCCTCAATTCTATGCAAATAAATACCAAGCATTATTTGACCAATTGATTGTTTCGAAATCCCTATTTTTCTTATCGTTCCTATTTTTATCAAAGGTAATAGCCCTGCCACGCTAAATGTGGTGCATTTGCATACATGACAGAGTCCCACGAGACCTGGGAGGGATAACTGGCTAAATAAATGGCTGTAAATTAAAAACAAGGAACACAAAAGCATACTTTATTACGAGTGTAGTTTTACACCAGTGAGTTGTCGCCTCTAAAATAAATGTCAATGTTTCCTGAAATAAACAACGAGGTAGGTGATCTTCGGTGTGAGACATGCTATTGTACCGATTAATAATGACTCCAAGGACAAGGCCAGTGTATTTATATGTTGTACTTATTGCTGACATCCCCAACGGGATGACATTACAAACACCGCTTTGTTTTGTTTCCAGTGAACAGAAGACTCGCTCGTTCAGGACAGGAGACAGCCATTGTCGGTCGCTAGTCACCAGACAATAGGAGATCTCGCTGCAAACGTCCGGGGATGTCTTAATGCAAGTACGCCTTTTGAACGGCCCGCTAACAGACCTTCAGCTTCACCTTACGTTTGACAGGACATGCCGTCTTACCGGAAATAAAGCCTGCTCTTCAGTGAAACAAACTGGAGATATGGCGAATCACTTTCTAACACGGAGAGACATTACATTATGTGATTCTGTTTCATCGAGTGTATGCTCGGTCCACAAGATTGCTGAGGACTTCCTGTGACTTAGTTTAAATATGTAGTGTTTACAAGCAACACATGGCTTCTGCATGTCACCAGCCCAATATGAAGGGCCCTAAAGACTGTTGATTGTTTCTTCAAGGCAGGCTTTCTTTAAACTATCTAATTGTTTCCACCCAGTGTTAGGAATGAATGGAACATAATGTTGAGTGATTCTGTTGTATGTGATCCTATTTGTATTAGAAGCAAGGTTCTTAATGGTCATTGTCATCAACCCAGTGGTTTTGTGTTTGTCGATTGGCACGACGTGGGAAACAGTATATTTCTGAACGTCTTCATTGATATTGTACACTTGAAAAGAGTAGACGGAGAAAGGGAAGCACGTGTGAACAAAATATGTTGAAGAGTAGAAACAACGGTCTAGGGTCCTGTAGCATGCATCACCAACCGTGTGACCCATGGTCGCATCAGGTTGAAGGTGGTTTGTCAAATGACAGATGGAATACAACATTACTATGCTGCATTTGGGAGCGTTTCTCTTTCCGGCTGAAGGTTTTGAAGCTGTGTGACACTATGAGTGAGAATGTAGTGAGGGTGCAGAATGCATGTTTTTTAATACCAGGGAACAATGCAGGGGGTCATAACACTGAGAATCAGCAGTCTTCTTGTGGACTTTCAACCTCTCCTTTGTCAGCCTGTGTGTATAGTTAATATGATTCTATCGATTACGAATGTAAAATGTGTCTGCGGTACTACCTTCAGTATGGCTCTCTAGTAAGTAGTCTTTATAGTTTCATTGAACAGTAGATATAAAAAATAATATGCTACAAAAATTACGAAATGTTTAGAAAGATGCCTTCAATCAATAAATCAACATGACAGCATGTGAAGAATAGCCTTAATGCATGTTTAAAAAAAAAATCCTATTATAAAAAGACGACTTTCTACTTTCCGGTGTAAAACACCTCAAGGGGCAATATGAACATTAAAGAAAGCAAATTAGCAAGAGGAAATCTGTGACAGGGACTATGGATTGATGTGTCAAACTTATCCCATTCCAGGATTCTCTTCAACGTAAAAAATAAAGTGTTTCTTTCCAAGTTGGCTTCCATGCTGCCTATATAAAGAGGTGCGGAAAGCACAGCTACCTTGCTTCTTTGTCTGTAAAGTAACTGTGAAAGATTAGTCCTAAACACACTTAATGAGGTGAAACGTGGACAGACATGAGAAAAAACTAAGCAAATGAAAAACATTTGATGAATTTATGAAGAACACGGGGGGGGGGGGGGGGGGGGGGGGGGGAATGAAATGACAACCCCCAGAAATACTTTTGTTGTGTTGTCCTCTTTCTGACTGCTCATCCTCCACCACTTTCTCACCAGTTAGTCTACCGTTTGTATCTTCCCCAGCTCAGTGCCTCTGTCTCTGGGTCTTTCCGTTTGGCTCATTGTGGGCTGGTGTCTCTCAACACCACAGTGATTATCATCTCCATCTTTTTTATTATTTGTTATTTGTTATATTTGTTATTCTTCCTGATCAAATTAAGATCATTTTTCAAGATCATACCTTTCACAGATGGCGTGAATGACTTCTGAACCAGCTTTTTAGTTCTTGATTTTCTCAAATTTAGTTGAGAATAACTTCCCATTTCATGTCCTTTCTCGAAGCAGCTGACTGAATAAATTATGGAGAAGATTGATCCCATTATAGCACCTAATTCTGATCTGTTTAAAAATTCAGCGCACAGCATGAGCCTTCCTTTTGTTTTGTGAACAGATGTTTTCACAGCCGTGGTGAGAGAGAAAGAGAGATATGAAAGGGGTGGGGGGCCTTGAAATGCAGCGATTATAAGACCTGGAGTCTGTGAATGGAACGGCAAGAGGTGCAGAAGGAGGAATGGGATGGAGCAGAGTTTGGAGAGAGGAGGAGTGGAAGAGACAATGGGGGGCCTTGACCGAGACAGGCAGAACAGACAGACAGACAGACAGACAACAGTGATAGAGTGGTTTCATTTAGTTGTGTTTCTTCCCTCTCTTTTTCATACATTTGTTTTGTTGAAAGCAACTATATTGGAAATGTATGAAAACCAATACAACTGAGAAACCAGACATATGCTAGTAAGTAACATTGTCGTGTAATTGTCATAACGCTGCCAAACCAGAGCTGTATTGTTGGTGTATGTATAAGAACTACCGTGATTGGTTGAATTCAGTTGCTCAGATCTCTTGGGAAAAATCGAATGTAAGAAAAAAAGGAATAAAAAAAGGAATCAAAGAGCCAATGAAAGAACCAACAAAACAGAGAAAGAGTGAAGAAGCAAGGAAAGAACCAACGAGAGAGGCAAACATGGATCACAGCCCCCTCCACTGTAAGGGATGCGGCGTTCTACCTGGATATGGACCAACACTAGGGGGCGATCACCGGGGGTTTCCCTACGCCACGGCGCGCTCGCCGTGCGCTCCTCTCTGGTTTGGCCCGACGCGCTTTGCCAAGGCGTCTTGCGTTTTTGAAGCGGCCGCGTTCCTATTTCCTAATTCCGAGTCATAGTCGTTAATACATTATACACACGTTTCACAATATTACACAACTATATATATAGACTATTACTCTTCAAAACTTCACAAAGAGAAAGTGAAGAAAAGGGAGAAAACTTTAGCGCAAGTTCCACGCAACCTGAGGCAATTGCTATGAACAAAATCGGCAGCTGCTTCCAAAAAAGGGTTTTCCGGTTGGCTGTGTAAATACCGGGGCAAGTGTTCGGACTGAGTTTAACGCTTCCGGTTCCGATTGATGAAAAAGTACAAATGTGACATTTCCAGTCAATTTGGCCAACTGTGTTATAGGGAATAAACGACAAAAATAAAAGAAACACTGAACAATAATAATAACAATAGATTTTCAAAATCGGTCCGTAACAATAAGAAAAATTTGTTAACAATACATAATCCTCTGCTGGCCGTTCTCGGCCTATTACGACAGTTGGTGAAGCTATCAGGCGAAAAATAGACATTACTCATGTAGCCATGGCAACAACACTTACCCCAGCCTGGTTTCCCTTATGATTAATGTATGTATAGTGCTAAACAGTCTGAACACTGGACGCGCGATTCACGTAGGCCTACCCACCATAACTTTAACGATAAGCTATTTTCTTTCAATCCATGTATTTCACTAAATGGATCAAATCATATTGAATCGGTGCTGAATCTAAAAAAAAATAATCTGACCTGAATCCTATCGAATCAGCTTTCAACCACAGTGTATGGGACCGTCACCGATGTATCTGTATCATTTTTGTATCGTACCGTAGTGTCTCTGCATACATATCGGAACGCCTAAAGGGGAGAGATACACGCCCCTAATACACATGAATAACATGTAAAAATACAACAAAGACGAACAAGGCCAGAAGAAATAATGTTGTATCTGTGTACGTTATGCAGAAACACACCTGTCTGACAGCTGGTGTAGAAAAATGACGGTTTTGAGAGCTTTGCCTCTCGAAGCAGCCGGTAATAATAGGCATGGAACTGGGCTAGCAATCTAGAACATGTAGTCTCTGCACTTTAATCTTAATACTGATGTGACAGCCAGTAAACAACCGGCTAGCAAGCTATTTTGTTCACTCGGTGACTCTCCCTGCCCAGACACACTGTTTAGAAGAGTAATGTACTCAGTACCCCTGCATTGCTGCAGTTGCTTACACTTTGTATATGTGCATATTTGTATGTATACACTTGCGTGCGTACGTGCGTTTGTGTGTGTGAATGTGTGTGTGTGTGTGTGTGTGTGTGTGTGTGTGTGAGCGTTAGCTTTAATGGGTTTGCTGTGTGTCTGTGTCTGTGTCGGTTTGTGATTGTATTTGTGTTTTTGTACTGTCTGAGTGTGTTGTTACAGTGTGTGTGTGTGTGTGTGTGTGTGTTATGAGTGTAGAATGAGTGCTATGTTAAAACAGGGTATGTTTGATGTTAAAGCAGGCTGCCTCTCTCTAAGATGTGCTGTGTGTTTACTTTGGGAGAGGCCCTTTGCTCTTATCTCCGCTGTTAAGATAAACAGAGAAAGAGACAGAGAGAGAGAGAGAGACAGAGAGACGGAGAGAGAGAGAGAGAGATAGAATATATAAATAGAAACAACATGCAGAAATCTGAGAAGCGCACGACTTTCTTTCAGACAACATGGCCAAGGACATTAAATAAGTATGGAAAATAAATATGGAGAAAAAGAAGAGAAAAAAGAGGTGGCAGGATAGACATCCCAAAATCCCAGAGCCAGACATTTCAATTTAGGACTGCACTCTCAACGAGCCCCCTTTGTTCTGTCTGATACATTGCATTAGGATATGTCTATTTCTACAAGGGCTACAGAAAACACCCATGATTAAAAACATAGCCAACTCCAGTCACAGTCAAGGGTATCATAGTGCACAACCCCATAGACTCATTATCAGATGAGCATTCAGCTGGAATACGATGAACACTTTACTTCCATTCACATTAGACGGCATTCTAGAGAAAATCGACACTATTCAACGCTGTTTGCAACGACTTTCTCTCTTTATGACGAAAAGAAAAAAAAGAACCAAGTCAAAGTAAATCACTGGGTTAAAGTGAGCCCTTGGTAAACATGTGTGATCCTGATCTATGCACATGTTTACTCATTCTCTCAGCGGCTGATTTGATCTCCTTACTGTGACAAAATAATGGTACGCTGTCTTTTAAACTGCGATTGCAAACAAATGCTGTCTGTAGCGTAACTACTGTTTAAAAAAAAATCACAGAATTTAAGTTGAGGTGGCAACAGGTTGACTGCCACTGTCATTTTAGACAAAATAATAGGTCTGCTGCAGAATCAGGGTAATGGTGGAGGACTCAAGAGGAAACAAACAATGCTGTCCGTTTATTTGCCACCAACAAACCGGCACTCTCACGTGTGGACTTTCACAGCACTCCAGTTGCCAAACGCATTGTTGTTTAAAGAGATATTTATGGTGAAAGCAGTTCCTCTAAAAGCATCGCTGGATAAGAGGGGATCCCTAACCTGAACTGCAGACTGCCGTTGTCGGAAGTCATTGGGCAGATTACAATATAGACCAGAACATTCCTAAATACGGTCAACGTTGGTCATCCTAATATAACAGTACGGACGGTAATAGTTATTTCTCAAGAAGGCTTGTCTTCTGAAGTTTTAGTCCAATTCATTCTTTTTGAAAACAAGTTTGAAAACAAGCAGAACATTGTGTGGGTAGTCCAGAAAAAAAGAACAGAAAAACAAGGGCCATCTTCCGGATCCTATATGACCATTAAATAAATCGAGCTGGTAGTTTAACAATGTTAAACTTTATGTCACTAAACACAACAATGAAACCTCAGAGATGCCAGGGAAACACTATTTAATGGAGTTGTGTTGCTGTTTGGTGCATCAGGTCTCTCCCCATGAATAAGGTTGCATAAGGTTGTAATACAAAAATGTTTATATAGCTATATATTCACACACACAAATATATATAGATAGATATCTATAAAAAAATATATATATGTATTTATTTATTTAGATGTTTTTTGTCAATGGCGTGAGTGTGCTCACATACACACGTGTGTAATGAAAGCAGAGCTGTTAGAGCCTGACTGAAATAACTTCTGCCTGAGAGCTTCCATGGCCACTTGACAAGAACAGAAATTGCCAATTTTTCCCTTCGCTCATTCATTTGTTCACTCATTTTTTTTCACAGCAGTTTGCGTCTTATTCATTACAATCACTTGTTCCCAGCACATGTTCAAATTGTGGAGAATGTTTTTCCCCTTTCTGTCCCTCCCTGATTCCGACTGCAAGAGAACTTTAATCAGGAAAAAATTGTCACTAATCATTCCACAGAGTGAGGAAAAGAACTATGGGGAAGGGGGGGGGGGGGGGGGGGGGGTGTCTAGCAAAACGTCTAAAAGATGCAGGAGCGAAACAAGACACACACACAAGCACCACTCACATGAGAAGGGTGTGCAGAGTGAGGATCGGAGAGAGAGAGAGAGAGAGAGAGAGAGAGAGAGAGAGAGAGAGAGAGAGAGCAGAGGGAGACAGAAGCAGAGATAAAGATAGAGAGACAAAGATGAGCAGAGATAAAGATAGAGAGAGAGAAAGAGAGAGAGATGAGCAGAGAGAAAGAGAGAGAGAGAGATAGAGGGAGATAGAAGCAGAGAAAGAAAGAGAGAGATAGAGAGAGAGATAGAGAGATGAGCAGAGATAAAGATAGATAGAGAGAGAGATGAGCAGAGATACAGATAGAGAGAGAGAGAGAGAGAGAGAGAGAGAGAGAGAGAGAGAGAGAGAGAGAGAGAGAGAGAGATAGAGGGAGACAGAAGCAGAGATAAAGAGAGTGACAGCGAGACATGGATTAGAGACGGGCATTACGTGCCCGGCGGCACACAACCTACCGGAGTCTCCGTTTGGCCCCGTCCCCTAGATCACTCTGCCAACGCGTCCTCCAGATCGGCCCTCTGTTTGGACTGTGGAGAGAGGGAAAGACAAGGCAGAGATGAGGACAAAAGATTGTTTCAGGGAATGGAGCGGTTGTTCGTTTTATTCATACACAGACTGCCTCCCATTGGACAGAGTAAAAAATGCACGCACTTCTTAAAGGATAATCGTGTTTTCTTTGTTATGAATATGTTAGAATGTCTTGCATTTTAACATATCAAGAACAAGTCATTATTTCAAACAAAATAATAGGTGAGGGAAAACCGGTGGAAAAAATATAGAACGGACATCTACTGTTTCAAACTTCACTCTACTCTACTGTGTGCTCACTATTCCTACGCAGGATCTTAAAAAAATTGGAAATTAAGCAAATACAGACTGAAACTTATTATACATTTAATTACATACTGCACACACTAGTCTGTGTACTGTAGAATCTCAGGTAGGGACCCTTGTTTTGGTAAATCCAGTGATGGGTTCATTGGAGTCCAAATGTCATGAGCTCCACGAGCGTCTCCCAATCACGAGCCTCGGCTGCCGGCGAGATAGCCAAACACTGACGCAATGTGGCCTTCAGCTCTTTTGAGGCCCCTAAACAGATTTAAATGTACCTTCCTGAGCCCTGTGGCAATTTGCCACAACATGCCGTTGTATTGTCTGTGTGTCTGTGTGTCTGTGTGTCTGTGTGTCTGTGTGTCTGTGTGTCTGTGTGTCTGTGTGTCTGTGTGTCTGTGTGTCCGCACACACGCGCGTGCTCATCTAAATGGCAAGGCTGCGGACCACTCCACTCACTCATCTGGTGATGTTAGTGAGGGAGCGAGACGAGTTGGGGAGCAGTGTGCGTGCCGATTTCCATCAGAAGAGATTATGCGAGGCTATGCTACGTGATCAGATTGGGTGTATTTACTGTATCTAAGACCCTGTGAGCTCGAGCTAACTGCAGCAATACCTCTTTACCAAAGCGGCCGCCAACTACATCTTCAAATCCAAGTGAACAGAGACAAGTTGAAGCACTTTGTGGTATGGTAGAGTATGTGTCAAGATATCTTTAGTGTGTTGTTGTTGTGTGTTCATACCGGAGCTCAAAGTGACCAAAGAATGGTGAGGTCATGTAGGTGAGTCTGTGCTTAAAATTAAAATGATACCAGCCATTTTTATGGTAAAATAAAAAAAATAGATGTGGTATATG
>JACYXH010000750.1:212500-220000 GCA_026745465.1 Lota lota
TTTTAAGGAATGACTGCAAAGTAGAAAAAGGGATAACACGGTGCATCATTTGAATGTCTATCAATGTGTTAATTGACATTAGATATACATGTAAGAACCAACCATCATGGTAACCATCAGTCAGCTTAAAAAGTAAAAACACGAAGAGGCTCATTACAAAAGCTGGCCCAGCTGAATGATCCACAGGTACAAACACATCCCACCTAAACAACGAATGGTGGGAAGTTACGAGCTCAGTAGACCATTGGTATGCAGTTTTAACCATTAAAGACAACACTAACTGATTTGAGCTCTCCAGAGCACAGAAATACTGCTTATTATTATTATTATTATTTTCAACCCATATTTTCACCTTGCATTCTAGTCTATTTTGTGATTTTCTACAACCAGCATACATAAAGTCACGTTGGGAGGAGTGCATTTTTTAAGCAATATGGAACACTTTTAAAATAAAGTTCAAAGCAATTGTTTTGCCATTTATAGCCACAAATTGCAACCCTCTTTTCGTGTTACGCAGACTTGCTCGAGTCTGGGGCGTATTCGAAATCCTCCCAAGTTTTGGAGAGAAGAACATTTCCATCTCCATTTCCTGTCAAATAAGTTGTTGCGAAAAGTCATACGTTTGAACATCGTTAGTTCGCCACACGTTTGAGTCGCTGGAATGCTTTCAACCCGTTTCTCGTAGCTTCGGCCGTGTGCGCAACAGCAGCCCTTGTTTCATCGGCCCGTGCGAGCAAACGGGCAGACCAAGGACTTGTGCGTCTTTTGGCATTCCGTTGTAAACAGCTTTGGCTGCACCGTGACAATCGTTTCGGAGGATTGGTTTACAAAATGCGCATGTGACTCATGCTAAGATGTGGGCAGCTCATGGCACAACGGTGCCTTGAGGTCAGCAGCGTCAACAAACGGCTTTGTCGTCCTGTGGTGTTCCGTTCGTTCAGAAGTGGGTGGCAGTGGGTCAGAACCAGCCTGCATAGTCTGGATTTGAACCAAACTGGGAATACGAGAAAATGCGAAGATTCCTGGAAGAAAAAAATGACACAGTGCGACCATAAGTAATAAAGTAAATTGAAGGTACGTGTGTAATGGCCAGTTGTTACTCATGTTGATAATAGCAATGCGTTGTGTCCTTGAGGCCGTTGCCCATTTGTTGAACTCCAGATAGAACGCGTATTAAATCACCACGCTGACGGTTTGGGATTCCGAGGCGCAAGTTACTTGAAAAACGAGCAACATGATGCCTTGGGGTAATTGTCTCTGTCAACAAAAACATGATCTGGGGGATTGTCTTCCATTCCTGCTATTGAGCCAATCCCCCAACCTCCGTGTAAGAAACACAACATCTATACTAAACCCAAGCAGAGGAGATAGAGGAAGGAGACGCAGACATTGGCAATAAAGGAGGACGTGATTGAGGGAAAATAAGTGAACATAAAAAGGAGAGAAATGGTTTGTGTATGCACGTACAAAAAGCTCATCTTTCTCTTAAATAGTATTACTCATACAGTTGAATAACAATGATCTAAACGGGTTTGCATCAGTACTTTCAAAGCATCTAATGATTGGAACCCTGCACCTTTATGGTTCTGTTCAATAACTGTGTTGGAAAAGTATGCCTGCATATCTTATACACTGTAAAATGTAGTATATTATAAGGGTAATGACAAATATAAACATAAACGAAACAAACAATGAAACTAGGCTGGAGCTAACTAAAGGCAGTCTACATTGGCGCTATTACTAAAGTTACTGATGGGAGAACACCAATTATTTGTTCTTTGACACATACAAACACACACACACACACACACACACACACACACACACACACACACACA
Organism: Lota lota; assembly: GCA_026745465.1. NCBI lineage: Eukaryota > Metazoa > Chordata > Actinopteri > Gadiformes > Lotidae > Lota > Lota lota. The sequence continues at coordinate 214,339 of JACYXH010000750.1, forward strand.
CACACACACACACACACACACATGAACACGGACACACACACGTGAACAAGGACACACATCAAAAGACACAAAGACAAACAGACACACTGTTGCATGGGTGCATGCCTGCACGCAGACACACACACACAAATACACAAGAATAAACACATGCACACAATAATACACACACACACACACACACTTATTAGGGGCCACTAATTACAATGCATTTTCGTTCTACCATTGTTGAGAAAGCATGGCCCCTTGATGGTGATTGGCTAAATTGACATATTTAGCAATTTATATGAGGAGACTGCTTGGCCCTGCAGGTATGTTCCAAATGCCAGGCAATAACACAACATCCCAAAGGTGCTGTTTTGCTAAAGGTTATCTTAAAAAAAAAAACATGTTTAATCTTTAAAGAGGGACAATCTTTCTTTTAATGTTAACAGTTTGTCCGACTGTCACTTTCCCTACAAAATGTGCTGTTGTGTTTGGCTAAAGTTAGCCATAAACTGCATCCATTGAACTTGTCTTGTGTGTGTGTGTGGTCGTGTAGACGTGTGTCTTTACCACAGGCCCTGATTTCAGATAACCTTTCTTGGTGTCAGCTCACTGCTGCTATCATGCAGACACACACACACCCTGTGTGTGTGTGTGTGTGTGTGTGTGTGTGTGTGTGTGTGTGTGTGTGTGTGTGTGTGTGTGTATGTGTGTGTGTGTGTGTGTGTGTGTGTGTGAGTGAGTGTGTGCATGCGTGTGTGTCCAGATGCTGAAATCAGATGCTTTCCCCCTCAGACTGCAGGCGCCTAAGATAGTGGTGGGAGTGAACACAAGGTTATAACATACACACACACGCAGACTAAGTCACACACACACACACACACACACACACACACACACACACACACACACACACACACACACCATGTCATTTATTGCATGTTTGATACAATGCATTTGTTTGTGATTGTGTATTTGCTTTTATTTCATGGTAACAAATGTTTAGCAAAATAAAATAAGTAAGATAGCGCTTATAAGTAATTAATCCCAGATGGAAAATTTGGTTATGGATAAAAACATGTTTTATTGTTCTACTTAACTCTAGTAATATTACAACTATACAAATTGAGGTTTTCGTATTGCTATTAAAGTATTGTTTTAATTTGCAATTTTAAATTAAATCACTCCAGCAAAATCTTACGTTGCGTTTGGTGGAATAAGCTAGATGGACTGAATCTAGAAAAGCAGGAGTAGGAAGGAAACGCAGTGAAAATGATAGAAAGATGTTTTCTTATTTAAATGAAGGAAAAATGCAGTTTGTTACCAGCTTGCATAAAATGTGGCATTCATAGTGGCTGTGTGTGTGTGAGTGTGTGTGTGTGTGCGTGCGTGTGTGTGTGTGTGCGTGCATGTGTGAGTGTGTTCTTCCACGCCATCGCCAAATAATGGCAAGGATGAAAGAAATGAGAATGAAAGTGTAGCTCAGTGGACATGTAAAAGCTTGCGTGGATATAAGTATGTCAAGATCGATACTGAGGAAGGTAATTATAATATGAAGCAGAGCTTGAGCTTGTGAGGACCAGAGGGTACCCATTATAGTCGTTATTCTTGATATGACGATGATAAGTGTATAGATGACCATATTACACCACTTAGGGTTCATATAAAACAGGGCCAGTACCCCTGGCAATTCCGTTTATTTTCCCAAATAAATGCTAAGAATATCAGGAGGCGGTGTCTGTAAGAGTCCTATCCTCTCGGGAAGGGGTCAAGCAGATGAAGGAAGGAGTTTGCTAGCGACAAGAAAGTGGTTGAGAAAGAAAAAGAGTTAGAGAACGAGGAGCACAGGGACCTCGTTAGTCACAAAGGAGCAGGTGGGGGGAAAGCACCTGGACCACACACACAGACACAGAAACACACACACACACACACACACACACACACACACACACACACACACACACACACACACACACACACACACACACAGATAAATACTTGGAAATAAACAAAGTGGTTTTTGTTTGGTGGGGATATCTACCAGGAAATCAGTTGGAAATTACATGATTTAAAAGGAAAAGAAAAAGTAAAGGAAAAGGAAAACCAATTCATTTTCGTTGTTTTCTTTTAAGATGTCTGTGGTGAAACAGAAGAAAGCTTACCATTACTTTGTGCAAGTAATAATAATACTTTATTCTATAAACTAAAATAATTGTCAGAAGAAAATGTCCACAGCATTTTAGTGCCTGGAAACCTGCCCCCCATAGATGTATATACTGTATACCGTATATACCCATCACACACACCAATTCCATATTTACAGTGTTTAGTCTTCAGTTGAAACACTGCTTACGTAATACTCTGAATATGTAGACCAGAAAACTTAAATCAAAAGCCGAAACCCAATTAAATGCACCCCAGTCCCCTTAATTGGCCAGGTATAGAACGTATGCTGACAAAAAACGCCTATCTCATTTAGAGACGATTGCAATTTGGTGACAATTGCAAGTTGGGTGCAATGATACGTCTGATGGTTGTTTAATTGCTGCTACCTAATTTACATTTAAAATGTGGTGTACCTTTAAAATATCAGAACAATAGCAGCAAAGATAAATAAATATGATCTTAAATTCTAACTATCGGAGATCAAACTTGTCATTTGTTTTTGTACATTGTCATATGTCATATACATACTTGCAGCCACATCTGTTATAAGGTGGAATCACGAGGGGTAAAAGAGGACATGTTTGTGGGCTCTGCTGGGTGGGACTGCGGTCAAATGAGCCAGCGTCATAAAAGCTGCATTTGCTGCATGGTGTGGTTAGCCACGGCTTGCTCGGTTTTATTCTATATCCAAAACAAAATAGTAATTATTAGCATAATTTCCCCACTTTTTGTTTGGCATGAGCTTTGTAACGAAAGGAATGAAAAGCCTGTCCCACATATAGGCCGGGTGTTGATAATAACTTTTACAGTACACAAAAGTTCACCGTTCACCGTGTATGATATTATCCCAACTGCGGTATAATATAACAATCCTCTGTCCATATCAATTCACATATTTTTCTAAATGTCCTCATTGTACATTTTTATTGTTCCCCAAGCTGTTTTTCCTCTCGGTCCATTTAGAGTATATTTCCCTCCCTCCATCTCTCCCTCTGTCATGCTGCAGGTTCTGTGGCTCCCTTCTCTCACTGCATCCAGCCTCCATCTCCCAGCTCTGCTTAGGGCCACGGATACCCTTGCCATCGCTCCCTCTCTCTCTCTCTCTCTCTCTCTCTCTCTCTCTCTCTCTCTCTCTCTCTCTCTCTCTCTCTCTCTCTCTCTCTCTCTCTCTCTCTCTCTCTCTCTCTCTCTCTCTCTCTCTACTAACCACTGGGCGTGACGGGGCACAGGGCTCCACAGAAAGCTCATGAGTTAGTGAATATGGGCGAGTTTGTTTACATGGTCAATGAGAGTGTGTTTACATGCACACACACACACACACACACACATACACACACACACATGCACGCATGAGATCTCGCATGAGCACACGCATGAGTGCACTCGAGAGTTCACGTGCAAACACACACACACACACACACACAAGTGCACGCACATACTCACATGCACATACAGGCGCACACACACACACACACACACACAAGCACAAAGTGATGTGTTAGCCTCCCTTGCTTTCGCTGTGATTCTGGCCTCTATCATCAAAGAAAGATGTGTGGGAGGGAGATAAAGCAAAGTGACCCATCTACACTTCTCGCTTGAGTCTCGTACAATGTGACCAACGCTAGTAAATAAGGACACGAGAATGGAAGAGAAGAAAAACTAGAAATAGAACTGAAAAAAGACAGACTGTGTGGAGCGTTGTAGGTTAGGAGCATGGCTGCATTCTGATGAATTCACTGAGCCTGAAGCCTTATTGTACAAGTTCATCGTGCAAATAAGGTCACGGTCATGGGTCCCGCCCCAAGATATAGATTTAGAATGATGCTGTAGTCATTTAATGCCTACCTAATAGTGTAGCTCCTTTATAACCTTAGACCATGTCAATTGCTGAAACTGGTTATTTTGGCCACTAATAAGGTTGATTGTTATCCTACTAATAATACATACAAGTAATAAAAGTTATATTACAAATTGCAGTCACGTTAATCATATTGATAGGAATGTCTCTCACATTGGAACACATGTAGTTAATGTTGCAATAATAATCTTAAACATAGAGACCGTTTCTCAATACACAATCTTGTCAAGTCTTTTGTTCTTGTGTCCTCGCTCAACATCATATTCAAGTACCGTTCCAAACTCAAATACCGTTTCAAACTCAAGCACTGTTCCAAACTCAAGCACTATTCCAAAGTCAAGCACTGTTCCAAATTCAAGTAACGTTCCAAACTCAAGCACTGTTCCAAACCAAAGTACTGCTCTACTGTACTGTTCAAAACTCAAGTACTGTTCCAAAATAAAGTACCATTCCAATCTAAAATAAAATGTTGCTAAATTACTGTTCCAAACTAAAGTATTGCTCCAAACTCAAGTTTTCACCAAAAAAACACCAATAAATTGGCCTGGATGTGTTCTTGTCCCGCCCACAATAACGAGGATGCATGAGTTGGTGACTTGAGCGAACTTGCTAATAGAGATATCCTATGATTAGTTTCGGCCTTTTTTGTGAACTTGGTAATGCTTCATATGTATACGTGACAAAACTTCTGAATTACAATGCTGTTGAAGTTAAGCTATTAACATATTGAATAAAAGCTACTTCTTTGGTGTTGATTCTTCGATTTAATTTATCTAAATAAATCAAATTAAGAAAATGTCCTCTGTCTTTCGGGAATCAGCTCGAATGATAGTTGCTTTGCGAGACTATTCTATAGTAAGATTGTGTTAATATGTACTCTCTGTTCAGTTGTTGTTTTTCATGTAATTTAATTATTTGATATATTTATGGAATACAATTGAATATAAAACCTGAATTGCCTAACATCTTCAATGAATGAATGTGTGCCTGCCTGCCTGCCTTCCAGCCAGGCAGCTGAGGGCAGGAACAAGCAGACAAGCGTCTCAAAAGTACAGAGATGTGATATGCGTCCCCACGAACCGATCTATCTCCAAGGATGTTCTTGAAAGACCGCAAGTCTGTCCTCATCCATTTTTGGTATTGAGAAACGGCCATAATAACCCAGAACACATGGAAGAAAATAGAAAATCTATTGACATTTTTCAAAAGTCAATGTAACTAGCAATTGTGCATAATTCAAAATATACTACTGAGACATAAAGTGGGACTTAAATTGCTGAAGCTACATTTTATTTTTACTGATTTTATTTATATATTTTACAAGTAGTGCAATGTAATACAGTGAATATGTACGCATGTTTCATCAAACTGGAAGTGTTTCATTGTTTCAAAAGGGAGGACAACACAGAGACTCACGAATGCCTGGGGGGAATATTCCCAGATAGCAGTATCGGTAGAAGGATGGAGCACAGTTGGGTATTTAGCTATTTCTGTCTACTGCACCAGCGGTAGTGTGTGGCTAAAAGCAGTCTACAAAGACCTCGACCATTCGTCAAAGGCGGCAATAAAGCAAGAAGAGTCAAGGTAGATTCATTGTAGCCGTAGCGAGGAGTGCACTTAATGTGTGCGACTGAACAGTACAAGCAGAGACAAGGT
>JACYXH010000750.1:225000-245000 GCA_026745465.1 Lota lota
ATCATAAAGGCATTTCGTTTGATGTTGGTTGCTTCATTCCTTTCTTTGCTTATGTTGCTATTTCAGACTAGCAGTTTTGCCATGGATTCTCCACAGTGCACCTGTCAAGTAAACAGCGAAACCCCCATTAATCATCTGGTTTTATTCTGCATCTCTTGTGTCTTGGGATGGTTTTGATATGTTTACATTCACTCAAATCCTGCTTTGTGCATACCACTACTGTACTACACAGATATACAAATAGTTCCTACTAGCTTAATGTTGCCTCCAATGATACAGGTGCATGCGTGCATCCATCAATGTATATGCACATATATGACATTAGATGGCATGGGTAGAGTTAGATAACTTGGTATCAGCACAAGTGCTCAATGATATGGCTCAAAATGTTGCCACGCAAAAAGAAAATACCTACAGCAATAAACAATAAAATTATTTCTATGCATTTTATCAAAATGTATTCAAATTAATCCAATATAAAAAAAAAAAAAAAAAAATATATATATATATATATATATATATATATATATATATATATATATATATATATATGTGTGTGTGTGTGTGTGTATATGCATTTGATCAAAATGTCATACATTTTTTTAACATTATAATTTGCTTTAACACAAATTTGACAGAATTAGCCAAAATCAATCTGAAAACACTTCAATGCTTCAATATGTTAGCAGAAAATGTGAAATATTATAGCATAAAATGTTAAAGTGTCAGTGAACCTACTGTTTTCAGCTTCGAATTGAAGAAAATGAGATTAAAATAAATAAATTTGGGCTGAGTTCTAGGAAGGAGGTGGGGGGAGTGTTATCCCCACGGTTAGGACCCACCGCAACTTTGGGATACTTTTTTTTAGTACCGTCGTTGTGTATGAGCGTTATAATGAGCGATGTTGAGCATGAAATATGCCAGAGTCCTCACTCGGACGCGGACATTAAATAAACGGCTGCTCAGACGGACCCTCGCCATCTTTCACTGTCGTGTTATGCTTTAGGTGTCTGGGAAGCCTAACCCTCTCTCGGATGCCAACATGAAAATCAACAGCTGTCGGTCGGGACGACAAGAACGCCACCTGCGTTCAGAGCAGAGTGAAACGTTCACAAACTGTTTGGCGCCGACTGGCAAAAACATAGATTTTCACTCCTGCTTTCTCACAGTCTTATTTCAGTGCCAGTGATAAAATGGCATAGATTACTATGTTAACGATCATATCATACAAGACATATTACAACGTTTGAAACAAAACAAAAACGGTTTTGGGTTCACTTGCTCTTTAAATGTAGCAGCTTTCAGTTGAATGTGGGCCTATACATAGTCTGTACATCTGGATGCATGCTGGACCTACAATGTGCACATTCTGTGTGTTTTATGAGATGCACCATACATTGTTTAGTTACATACGTGTCTGTGCACTGTGTCCATTTTAGATTATGTGTTTAGAGTGTGTGTGTGTGTGTGTGTCCTGGCATGCCAGTGTGTGTCTCTGGGTTGTGTGTGTGTGTGTGTGTATACACGGGTCTATGCGGAGCCATGCATGGTTACCTGTGCTGTGGGGGGTGAAGCGATGCAGGAGATACCCGGGTCACCACGGGTCACGCTCTGGGTCACACAGCGAGACACGACCCTACCCAAAAGAAATAGTGGGTTGTTCAATTGATCATTTATAGTATTAGTATTATTATCAGTCACAAATTCCAGAATATACTGCTCCCAGTGTATGTAGGCATGATAGAGTTGGTTCAATGCTTTAATATTGCACTATATATTTTTTTACAACCAAATGTAGTGGGGGTCATTTTGAATATGATATATAACAATATGATAATAACCTACAATGTATGTCAGTAACAAGCTAAACAACCCATGATGAATCTAACCTGGATGTTGCAGATGCCAACACAATACTGAATTACACCTTTGGGTAGTGTGTATGCAAAAAGGTGATACCCTTACACATCAACACAAGGAAAAACATTTGACATTTTTCGAAAAACAAACGCAAACAACGACTACAACAACTTAGCCGAGGCTGTGTTCAAACACGTAGTTTTTCCATAATTGTATTATGAATCCTGGAATCAAAAATCATATCTGTTCAATGTGCACTTGTGAAGCTATGCATTTGCAAGCAAGACAAACACATATTCCCACCATGAAATCTCAACCCTAGGTTAATCATCAGAAGGAAAACAGGCGCCTTACAATTTGGCTCTGCGGTATTTTACAGTCAGTGTTTTATATCCGTGTACGTAACATCTGCTAACTGCTTCTGCTTCTGGTAATGGAGGCCACGCCAAGACTTTGTTTTAGTTAGTTAGGGGATGGAACAACAGGGGTCTCTCCTACTTTCTTTTCACTCTCCCCTTAAAATACCTTTCTTTCCTGAATTGTTCTTTGAGAGGTTTGAAGCTGACTTGTGGGCACTCCACATGTAACCATGATGTGCTGTAACAAAATACTAAAATGTTTGCAAATGTAACATGCTGGGGCAGGGCATCTGGCTCCGCTGTGAACACCCCATTATCAGCAAATGACCGGCTAGCCCCATATCGGCCAATAACAGGTTATGCATGCAATAGCATGTGTTTAACCAAGAGAGGGCATCGTCCAGTGCAAACCGAGTGGTGTTGGGGTTGTGTTCTCCCTTAGTGTAGCAGCAGGGCATCACAAGAATGTGCTTTACAGACTCCATCCCTGGGACAACGCGCACCTCCTAAGTTGCTGCTGTGAATATAGTGACAGAGTAGCTTCAGGACGTCGTGTGGATTCTCTGACCGCTGTGGGTCATCCGAGTTGCCCCAACAACGCCTGCTGCACGGGGGGGGGGGGGGGGAACAGGCTTTGTCCCCAAGCATGTCTCACCGTTTTAGGAAAGCATTGGCTTGACACGAGGAATAAATAACGGGGCTCTCTCTCTTCTCTCTCTCCACAGAAACCTTCCTAAGCAGTTCTTAAAGTGCTAACTGTGCCCCCATTTTACCAGGTGTCTTTGTACCAGGGGCCGCCAAGCTACGTGGAGGCCCTGAATGACACTTGCACTTGTCATGTCAAGGCCCCCGGGCAGCCCTTATGAGTGGCCCTCTGCCAGGCTCCCTGGTGGGTGGGCGCGGATCACTTGTGTGGGAAGTCATCTCGGCATTAAGCCCGTCAACTTCAGTGAGAGAATGAATCGGTAAGTTGTGGAGAGTTTTGGACGAGTGCCAGAGTGTGCAGTCGACCGGCCGTTTGGTGGAAAGTATATTTGAGGGTAAAAGGGGTGATCGACACGATAATGGGTACAGCCAAGAGGAAAGCCGTCACTGCCCTGGCTCAACCTCGTTCCAACCAGGGGGTTGAGGCCAATGCTTGACCTACAATACAGTATTATTAGTAGTAGTTCAAACCTGCCGTGGCCACACATTATAGTAGGCAGCTGGTTTTACAGGACATGGGTCAAAGGGTGAAAAAACGGAGAAGCAGTGGAATTACCCAACGCAATTAGGGAAGGGATGAGCGAAGTGTGAATGTTTCAGATGAATTGAGTTATGGTAAATGCATTTGATTTTGGGGAAGACATATAAACATATAGATGTGTATTAATGCTTTGCCTCTACAGGACATGTCCCTGTCAACCTTCTAACATTTCAAATAGACGAACACTGAATCAAGCGTGCGCGCTTGTTTCACTCACACTCACAGCATTGTGTTAATCGGCCACACACACACACACACACACACACACACACACAGACTGTGGGCTGTGCTGTTCCTTGCAATCTATCATTTACAATGTACACTGCATTGAGAGAATGGCAGATCACGTTAACATGCAAGATTGTAAGTGTCTGTGCATGGGCAAACACACACATTTCTGCATGGATGAATATCAATGAGGCAGCTGTTAATGTAAGCTGCTAACCAGCAAGAAGGACAGCCTATGTCCTGAAACCCTTTTCATTTAAATATGGGAGTGTGTGTGTGTGTGTGCATATATGTGTGTGTATTTAATATCCACACATCCACAAAATATATTTAATATCCACAATATATATCTATATCTATCTATCTATCTATCTATCTATCTATCTATCTATATATCTATATATCTATATCTATATATATATATATATATATATATATATATTACATACACTGCATTGCATTCCTCTGTGGATTTTTAAGGCTGCCTCATCTGGTTTGGATTACAAGTTAGTCTATCAAATACGTTTCTGACTTCAACCTTGACTTCACAGTTCACTACATTTAACCCTATGATTCAATATGTTATCAAATGAAACATAACGTTGGCTTTCCAAGCTTAAAAAACATATTCGGTGCAATTTAGCGCACGGCCGTGTTGGCTGGAAAGCATATTAAGATGCAAATGAACAGTCAGCCCAGTCTAGCACCGTGGGATTGTTATGCATTAAGTGGAATCGAAGCACAATTCTCCGTAAGGCAATGTGCATAAAAAAGTACACTAAACGGTATTTAAAGCCAGCCATATTTCCCAGCAAAGGGATTTGGGGTGGTGGTGGTGGTGGTGGTGGAGGGGGGGGGGGGGGGGGGGGGGGGGGGGGGGGGGGACGGGGAAAAGAAAAGGGGGGGGGTTGGTGGGTGGGGGGGGAAGGGCGGGTAAGGGGGGGTGGGTGGGGTGTGGGGGGGGGGGCGGGGGGGGAAGGGGGGGGATGGGGGGGGGTAGGGGGTGGGGGGGGGAACATGGAACAATCACCGTGCACAAATTCCACGTTTGGAGTAACTACTAATGGTTAATGGATAAAATAATAGAATTACTTATCTATATTCATATTCATAGAATACTAGTATAATATAATGTAATAATTTTTAATAGTCTAATTTCTAGATATGAATATAAATTTCATGGCTTTACTAATATACAAGCCCTTTCATGCCTATTATTTACTTATCAGCCTTTTTTAAATAACAAATTACATCGTTTAAGTAATATCTTATGAGCTTAATATCCAACATATATAGGTGTACGTTTGTGGTAGGCATCTTTATCTAGGGCTTATGGATCAAATCACAAATTTCTAAGTTTAAAGCAAAGTATCAATTTAGAAAATTCAAAAAAAATTTATCATTTTGTCACGTTACAAAAGCCAACAGTGTTGTGACGCAAAAAGGAAAACCTTTTATACTAATGATTTGGTCTCACTCCTCATTTATTTGTTTTTACTCTCCGTCACTAACATACGAGGTCACTAAACTATGCTGATTGCTAACTCCCCCGGCGGCTAAATAAAAGGTCTGTTTGTTGTGGCGCGCCATCTGGGGGGCTGTTAAAGGAAGGTTACCGTACGTCTCAACACTTGTGGGATAACGCCGGTGTGCGGCACATTTCACATACAACGCCGCTCACTCACTCAATAAAAGAAAAAAAGTTTCAAAAAGTTGCCGTGGTCAGTAAATGACCTTCATAGAGCTCACAGTCCACAGCAGATTTGCTTTTTTATTCATAGTGCTCAGATTGGAGCTGAAACAGGTTGTTCACCGGCATGGTGATTTCCATTGGTTTAGGGTGCGATTGAGGCTGTTCAGCCAGGTTTGTGTGGAGATGTTAGTGTAAGTGACGTGAGGCAAGTGGGCCAGGCATGCAGGCATGTTGCTGGGTTCGTACGCGAGAGCCATTTTGCCAGAAAGTATGGAGCAGTGAACGCCTAGTGACCCAGGAGCAGGGCAGGATTTCATTATTTATTTTTTATGTATGGAGGAAAGCGCCTTAATATCAGATACCAGCTCCCATCCAGCATAATGCAATCCACTTCTGCTAGGTATAAAGGCTTTCATATTGAAAAGAAACCATTTGATACACAATGGTTACTATTCAAATTCAAGAGTTGGAAAGGCATTTGCAGATGCTTAGTAGCTAATAAAGGGTAGGACGTTGACTTAAAAAAGTAATGATCAAACGATGACTTTTCGCACTCCTGCTTCTGCTTTCATCAGTTTCAAACTAAATTAAATGTTTTCATTTTATGTCAAATTTTCCACATCATAAAATGGCTACACAGTGAATCGTAATTTTGAACAGTTGCTAGTTGAGGCCCCACAAGACAACCCTAAATATCCCACTTGAGTACATTGGTAACTCAAAGAGGCATAGGAGTGATTGGAGCATTTATATGTTTTCAGAAACAACACTTAGCCAAACATCAAATTGTATTGCAAACATTCAAAGTAGTTAAATATTACCCACTTACAATGAACTAAAAGGGCTTTCTAGAACTATACATCAACAAACAATGACTGTAATGTTAAATACCATATATCTGTATCCATTTGTTGTACGGGTGCAGACATTACTAATCCAAAAGTGTGTATACACACAAACACACACACACACACACACAAACGGATCCACATCCACCCACACAAGGGTATGTTATTGGATGCTTGGGTAAGAGTCCATTTACAGAGCTCCAGGTAGTTTTCATCAGCCAGATATTTAGTGTGAGCACTCCCTAGAGCAGTCAACATGCGCACGCATGCACACAATGCAAACACACACAGAATCCACACATCAAACACACACAAAATCCACACATCAAACACACACGCATGCACACACCCACACAATCACAAACACACACAGACACACATATACACACACACACACACACACACACACACACACACACACACACATACATACACATACACACACAAACACACACATATACACACACAGGCATACACATACACACACAAGACACACACACATACACATATACACACACAAATAGACACACCAGAAAACACAAATATATAATAATATAGATAGAAGTCATGTATGAAACAGTTTTTGTGAATGTGATAAGACTTTCAGTAGAAAGAATTCAGAGCAAAATGCTTGCAGCCAAACACATACCCACGCATACAGAAACTCTTTGACATGCTGTCTATGGTTTAAAGACACATTGTGTGACCACAATATACACATATAAACTCCAAAGATTGAAGACTGATTATGCACGGATCCATGGAGTAAATAATAAGCAGCGACATTTCCAGAGACCTAGGTTGTATCAAAAGATACGGTTGTGTCCCTCAGAAAATCTGTGAGAACAATAAAAGTAGCAAAAAGTAATTATTTATCAATGTAATAAAAGCAGTCTGAAAACCCACACAATGCCAACACAAAGACTTTTACCTTTATGTCTCACTACTTTTAGCTGTATCCGTTAGTAATGTATATTACTGCATGCCTTGGAATTGTTCAATTGGTTAGAATATGTAAAGGGAGTTTCTAGTCTAATGAAATATTGCAACGTTGAAAGGTAACTTTCAAATATAAATGTAAATTGTGTATACATTATAAAATGTATCATCAAGCATGTTATAAAAATAGATATAGTCCAAGAGACAGTGAGTTAAACATTTAAAAACCATGATATATAGCCTTTTCCAGGATGCAGGATTCTACATGGGTGGAATGTGATCTTTGGGGAGTAATGTTAAATGGAATACTTGTAATTCATGTCATTTGTCTGGTGGGAAGAGACTCATTGTTCTAAACGGATCTCCCACTCTCCTTTTACCTCACTTGAACTTTAAATGAAAAAAAAATAAGACAATTGGTGACAAGGTAGCCCAGTTTTCCAAGATGCTCTGTTTCCTCTTTTTGTACTTTTAAAGAGAAAATGCAGTGATGCAGAATCCGTTTTGTGGATAAATGGACTAATTGTTCCAAAGTCATCTCTCACTTTTCAATCAAACTTCTAACAAAAACCACAAAGTGTGGCCTTGTGCACTTCAAGGTCCTGCTACACCCAACCGCACCATTGTTCCTTATGACTGAACTCAGTTAACTTATACTTTATATTTTGTGAGGGTTATGATTTGCCACTTACTGTATGTGGCGCTTTGGGGAGGACTGTAGCAGCCCACCATGTAATAATAATACTAATAACAATAACAATAATATTAATATTATTATAATAATAACAGCAATAATAATAATAGTTATTATAATTATTATTACTATATATATATATATATATATATATATATATATATATAAATATATAATTGAAATTATAATGATTATACAAACCAAATCGTGATTCTGATTCTGATCATTATTATTATTATTATTAATAATAATATTACTAATAATAATAATAGCAATGTATGCTATAGTATACAATAGGCTATAATATAATAACTCTGGCCTATGAATGCTCCACTTAGACACAAACTGGTACCTTATTGGCTACAACGTACTGAATGTATTTGAATTGAACTAACCTTAGTCCTTATACACAGGCAATCATCTGAACTCACGCGCACACGCACACACACACACACACACGTCACATAAGCATGTCACATCAATATAAAATTAGGCGGACCCGATGAAGTCGAAAGCAACAACAACGCAATCCGTGGTCGTAAAGGCTCCGTGTGTCCGCTGGCTGGGACCTCACAGAAGCAGAGATCACGCTGAACCGCCGACCGGTTACTGCGCGCCGTTTTAAACAGGCGCGCGGCCTGGCTCTGGCCTGGTTCCGCGAACCGCAGGGCCTGTTTGCTGTTACGTTTGTGTTATCGCACTGGTCTAACACATCAATCGGCAACGCGCCCTCTTTCAGAAACACCCAAAGGTCATGGCGGTCCGTCGGGATAGCCTGCAAAACTGTTGATGCACCAAAAAACACACTCACCAAGAAACATGAAACACACGGCACACCTTTTTTTTTCTTTTCTTTCTTCTTTTTTTATATCGTAGGCCTACACATCAACATCCGCAACACGCATACCAAATAAAAACTACAAAAAGAAGCGGAAAACCAACACAACGAAACGCAACCCGTCTGTGACACATTCACCGCGGCGTTAAATGGAATGCATCATCCGCGCGACTTAGTAACGGGCTGCCTTCCTAACGTCTGATTCCCCAAGATCGCGTTCGTGACCCACCGGGGCCTGGTCGGTGTCGACCGGTAGGCTGGAAGTTGGCCGCGCCGTTCCGCGAACCTCAGCGCACCAGCCACTTCTGCGAGCGCTTCTCGAAAACAACGTGCCCGAGCGGAGCGGCGCGTCCCCGCAGCGAGCCCGCGTGCGGAGACCGTCAGGTGCGTGGCGCTTTGCGGGACCCGGGCGGGGAAAGGTGCTCCCTTAGCGTTATAGTTCTCAACTGAAACGTTACACCTCACTTGTTTCCACAACGAGCTATGGCTTTGCTGTGTAACCCTGCAACGTTGTGTTACTTCAAAGTAACTTCGGACACCCCCCCCCCCCCCCCACACACACACACACACACACACACACACACACCCACGAAAAGCAGAAACAGACAATTTAGCTCAAACTTCCACCCAAACAAACCCCACCCCGCCCGGCTGCATTAGCGCCCCGCTAGTGGCCACATTCAACGGTCACACGGTCAACTGTTGGGGGGGGGGGGGGGGGGGGGAAGTGTGTTTTTCCCCCTTGTCAGGGGAAGCCTACCTACCCGGTGCCGCGGGTGTTTTGTGAGCTCCCGGTGTTAACGTGACGCCGTCTGTTCCGTTCAACCGTTCCTCTAAAACTTCTTCCGACCCCCAGTTCCCGCCTCGAGGTTCGGTGACTGAAGACGGGGATCCGTGGACACTTCGCCGGTCTCAACGGCTCAAAGAGGGACAAGGAGTCTTCCTTGCGACCCAGAGAGACGCTTACACCTCACCGCCTGCTTTGTCTTTCGTCTCCTTTTGAGTGTCGGTGAGTTGTTCAGCGAGAGCACGTGCGGCTTCTCTCCGGGAGTCTGGAGGGGTCTGGCTGGGCTCCAGCGCGGTGTTTAAGTGGTGCGGTTGATTTGGCGCGGATCTCACCGGTCTCGAGGCTGGCGTCCGCGGCACGGCGCGCGCCGACTGAACTGAACATGTGGAGCGCCCGGAGGCTCGTGAGCGAGAGGTAGCCTACTGTACCAAACAAGCGGCGTGCTCTCCTACAGTTCAGCAAGAGCAGCAAAGGATGTCGCTCACGGGACACGCGCGCGCACACACGCACACACACTTCTCGGGTCCTTACTAAAACAGGTTGTTAATTGTCGCGTTGTTCATCGCCATCAGCGGACTTGGCGCCGGTGATAATTGCAAACCTGTTCTAAAACATCACGCGTTCCCGCCATTCCCCCGTCGCACTGTCCAATTTCCAATTTCCAATTTGACACGGAGCAGAGAAGTGAGCGGGCAAATGTGTTTGTCTAAGACGAGGCTATTGTCCGTTATTGCTCGGTGCTTGTGCGAACCTGCACGAGCTCATCTCCTCCCCCTGCTTTCCACCGACAGTAAAAGATGATGATGCGCAAGCAAGGCAGAAACGGGGATCCCCTGCTGCGTCCAATCCCGACGCCCTCCGCTCAGCTCCGTGTGTGTGCGTGTGCGTGCGTACGTGTGTGTGTGTGTGCGTGGGTGTGCGTGCGTGTGTGACTGATTGGTAATCCAGTCACGGGGGTCAACCGTGACTTTGAACCACGTGTGACCTGATGGATTGTGTCGTCGGCGACAGTTGATATTGAGGTGGACAGTGTGCGGCCCGATTACATAGATAGTGGCCACGTGCAGTGTATATATATATATATTTATTATATCTCCTTGCTCAGGGCAAGAGCAAAAGGCAGAGGCTCTGTCAGCTAGCAGTCACACAGAATCCCAAAATGGTGGATGTGCACCAGTTTAATGAGTGGCATGGACACTCTTAGAGTAGCTCTTGCCAGCTTTAGTTAATGTACAGCAAAAATACAATAATCATAATCTATCATATGTTCAAATTACAGTTAGTGGAGTCTGAATATGATGTGGGTTACTGTTTATGCTACTACATTTAAATCTTTTTTTTTACACACGCACCTCATTCGAATATTTAACTTAGAGTATATAAAGATGCATAATCGTGCCTGTCAGCACGTTTAATTATGAAAAATATTTTTTCAACTACACAAACACACACACACACACACACACACACACACACACACTAAAACAACAATACGATAACAGGAAGTAAAAACCATGTTGTAACAAAACATATATTTGCTATGAGGTCAATGGTTGACACTGCAATCAGTTAACAGGCAAGTATGCCACTGTTATCAAGGAGTCAATGATAAATACACACACACACACACACACACACACGCACACATACATATATATATATATATATATATATATATATACATACATATACATACACACATAAATATATATAATTATTAATTAGTTACCCAGTGCTTTTTGGAGAATCACACACAGATTAAAAGGGTTGGGCCAAAGCAGTTTACCTCCAGCAACATTCAAAGAAAGCCTGCCCAGATCCCAGATCCCATGCACATTGCCTCACATAGCCAGTGGCTGGGAGTGTTGTCCATCTAATGGCATCCCAACACATTCCCGGACATGCTTCCACCCTTTGTGGGGAAACAACGGTCGTCTTCCACACACAGCTGAAGAAACAACAGCCCAGTGCTGAAACTACGTGGGTTAACAACGGCAGATCCTCCAGTCCGACAGAGGAGCAAACCTGACACTACGCAATAAGTAACAATCCAGATTGTCTGAAACAGTCATTATCTCGCCATAGGCTGCAGGGTTTCTATTAGACATGCCTTATATTTTGTCAGGTAAAACACACACACACACACACACACACACACACACAAATACAGACACACTCACACAGACATACAAAAACACACAGACACACACATCCACACACACATACACACACAGACACACAAACACAGACACACACACACAAACACACACACACACACAAATACAGTCACACACACACAAACACAGACACAAACACAGACACACACATCCACACACACACACGCACACACACACACAAACACAGACACACTGGCCCAATATGCATGTCCATGCACACTGAGACGAACCCGCTGACAGAAACCCATCTAGGGAGCCTTTTGAAGGAAAGCTTGCATATTTATTTGTCCTGTGAGTCAGAGAGAGTGAACCCCAGGGACAGAGAGAAGAAGGAAAGAGGGAGAGACTGAATGAATGATGCAGAGTAGAAGAAGATTGAGGGAGCTGAGAGAAAGGGAGGGAAAAAACGAGAGAGAGAAAGAGAGAGAGAGATAGAGAGTGTTGTTGAAGAGGACCTTTGGCCCATACGGCACTGTCTGTGGTAGTGTTATACTCTAGGGTCTGCTTGACACACACGCACGCATGCGCACACACACACACACACACACACACACACACACACACACACACTGCAGAGGCCGGGCTATATGCTGTGTTTTACAGAGCGAGAGAACAGGTGTTTATTCAAGCGAGACCTCCATGTGTCATTGTCAATGTGTGTGTGTGTGTGTGTGTGTGTGTGTGTATGTGTGTGTGTTTGCACACATGTGCGTGTGTGTCTATGTGTGTGCACTCTGTGGTCCAATGAAACACACTCAACACATTAACATGGTCAGATAAACACACACGTTCACACACACACACACACACACACACACACACACACACACACACACACACACACACACACACACACACACACACGCTTACACACACACACACACACACACACACACAGATGCAACCACCTTTCTCATTACTTGTGTTAGGACATGCCAATGTCAACTACCTCTCACCCATTGTGAGTGTGTGTGTGTGTGTTTGTGTGTGTTGTATTGGCCTCGTAATTTCTACGTTGTCTTTATTTCACTGTATTTCTCTCCTTATAACAATTTGGTGTCGTTCATCTGCTTGACTGTCTTTAAAGCACTCCTCTTCCTCCCTGGCCCTCGTCTCTCACAGGCACCATCTCCCCACTCTCACTCTCACTATCAATATTTTTTCCTCTCCATATTTCCCCAGGCAAATGAGGGTGTTGCTTGCCAAGTAGGGCAAGGTATTCCCTCAATCTATCTCTCCTTCCCCCTATCTCTTTTCTCTCTCTATATGTCTCGCTCACACTCTCTCTCTCTCTCACTCACTCTCTCTCTCTCCTGCTGCTGATGTTAGTCAGATTGAATATAGATTAACTTAATTTACGTATGGTCATTTTACCCTGTTATTTTTCCACATTCTTCATGTTATTTTCAACAGAGATTCCCAAAAAAGTAATACTCCTCACTAGGATACAATTACCGCCGAAGGTCTAGAAATGATATCACATTGAAACCCAATGCAAATAATAAACTGTAAATATAGCCATGCAACCATATCCCTTCACTACCTACCTTCCTGACTAACCACTGCACTTCAGTCACCTATTGGGCGACAGCATGACTCACGGCTGAATAAGGAAACATTATTTAAAACTCAAATGAATGGTGAATATTTTGATTTAAAATGTTTTTTTAAATATTCATCAAATGTTTAGCATGTGCTTTCTATAGGTCTACGCACCGCAGTTTGTATATTTTGGCATATTTTGAACTTTTATATAAAAATAATGTCTTACTACATTACATTCATGGTTAAATTATTTTGACGTCTGATTCAAAATTAAGCATTGGAAACATCTGGTTGCCCAGACGATGAAAGCAGGGCAAGCTACAAGCTCACAGCTTAGAGCATTTGTAAAAAAAAAAAGTAGTGGATTATATTACAATTGTTTTTGTGATTTTAAACATCTATAAACATTGTTAATAATGTTATTACAAATGTATAATTTATTATACAATTATATTACACATTAATATATATTACCATTATTACTATGTATACATACACATACACATAATACAGTATAATCAAATATATATACTGTATATACACCTAATCTAACAGCACAAAACCAACACAAAATCACACAACAAATAACAATAATCATCAATACATTAAATTCACTACGGACAAATTGAAATAGTTGTACATATTGATACTAAATGTATTCAGCAAACATAAGCATCCCATTTAAAGGTGCCCGAGGCAAAGAAAGATCTCCCAAGTAAACATAATGCAATCGATATTACAATCTACACAAATACTAAAGATACATTTCACCCAAGCAATCACTATCCAGAACATACAGCATAGCTGACGTCCTCTAGCTGCAGTGTGGAGTGAATATACTTCTGAGGTGGAGAGGTGAGTGCAAACTCAACCTTTCCCACATATTGTAGAGGGAGCACTATGATTATTGATTGGATACAAAATGAAAGTTACAATCTCGATCCGTATATTTTTATTTTCATTTCTTATTCTATCAATAATTCTGTTTGATAAATACGTATATAAAACTTTAAGTTTTAACAGTGCATGGCCAGCACAAGAGACAACAGAACCCAAAGGGTCTGTGTGTGTCTGACAAAAAAATAAAGTTATAACTAGAAACCTAATGTTTCCAAGCTATAAGCAGAAATTGTAGTTTGTTTTTGAAAGTTAGTTGATATAATTAATGTATATTCATATAAATAATTGCAACATTTTATTTTATGACCAGCGGTGTAAGGCCTATAGTTAGTAAAAGTTAGTAAAATGTCATGAACTAAATGCCACATTTGAAATAACGTAACTCGTCCAATATCATAACCACGCCAGTTCAGATCAGTCAGTGACAGTGAGTTTTGTCATATCTCTTTGGACCAGTTTGTTTTTGGATTTATGAGGTGACTTGAACACACAATCCAGCACACTCTGCAATATTTTACATCAACTTATATTGGTCACCAACGGTAGAACTTATGCAAGTGTGCTATGTTTGCAGGTATTTAATTTAAATAGTGATCTTGTGTTCATTGATGTTTGACAGTAACCCTAACCCTGCATATGTCGTTTCTTTACACCTGATGAAACATCCAAATGGCCAACATGTACGTAGGCACGGTGTACACAATCGGTCACTTTTCAGCGTCGCTATTTTTGGCCAGAACCGGCAGATTAAAAAATTGATCAGATTGCCGCTTTGGCTGATTAAGTGGTGCATCCCTAACCGTGTGGAATTGCTACTCAATTATGTTTGGCACCCATTGCACTCCTAATCATCCCAGGAAGGAAAGGTCCCTGTTCGGTGTTCCTTCTCAAGGTTGTCCCCCTTACGGAGAGCTGTCCCTTGTCCTTCAGAGGGGTTAGGGGTGTCTAAGATGTGGCTTGTGAAGCCCTTTGAGACTATCGCTGTGAATGAGGGTTATACTAATAATAGTTACTCCATTTGACTCGATTTAAATAGTAGCATACCAAAACCATGCATTTATTTTTGATCAACCTATTTCTTGATTTATTAATTGACTAATTATTTAAGCAAAAATGTCATCATTTCTGTTGGGGGGTCGAATGTGAAGTTGAATGTAATTTGCGTCAGTGAAACATCAGTTAATGAAAGTAGGACCACAGGCAATGGAAATGGTTGCAAAAAGAAATAGAGACTAAACACGGGGCCCTGAGTGACCCCCGTTTAGAGAAAGATGTTCTCCAGTGAGTTAACCAAGTTGTTGAATGCCATATGATAGGAGGAGGGACCAACATTGAACAGGGTGTTAAATAAGAAGGTTTTGGAGTGGTAAAAGTTTCAAGCAGAGAATAGTGTGTTTCTGTGCTGCTGAATGACATTAGGTGGCTGCACAGAAACACGCTATGTGTTAGCCAAAACCTTAGCACCTTATCACGACTACCAAAGTTGTAGTCCATGCACAAGCTATTCTGTATCAACCCAGTTGCGCGAGGTAAAAATTGTCTTTCCTTTTCATCGCAAGAAATATGCACTTTCACACAAACACACACACACACGTTTTCTATTGCTCACTCACACGTACATACTCCCTTACACACACACAAACCACACACAGCTCAGCTATGAAAATATGTCTTAAAATGCCCCCTGTGTGAGGGAAGTTTGTGATTTGATGTACACACACACACAACCACACACGCTCAAGATGCACATACACAAACACACATGCACACACACACACACACACACACAATCACACACGCACAAGACGCACGCACACACACACACACACACACACACCTACACACCTACACACACACACACACACACACACACACACACACACACACACACACACACACACACACACACACACACACACACACACACACACATGCACACAATTGGTCCAACATAATTCCCATTCACAGATCAGTTTACTAATGGCAAGGCATTATAAGCCAGATAAACCGGACTGGACTTGCCTTAGGGGGGATTTGAATGTGTTTTCTTAGCTGTGAGTGAGAGCATGTATCTATTTCTCACACTCTGTGACTGCTTGTGTGTCTTTGTTCAGACACAGAGGTCAGAGGTTACCTCTCCCTCATTCCTTCCTTGTCTGGTTCCCGTTTGCGTTGAAGGATAATGGAGCCGGATTTGCAGATAACATGCAATGATCATCAGGGTTACACGCATGCTCAGACACGTATGAGATAGCCCACACACTTTCCCAATGGCGTATTTGTTATGGCTATGATATCATGCACATTAGCTAGTCTAGCTGGATGCCTAGAGCCACTGTGTCACGATAGAACAAACTTTGTTATTTCTTTGTAACAAAGATACCATACCATTGTTACAGCCTCTATCTATCTTTAATCTCAGATCCAGCAGTCCTACTAAGCTACAGCAGAACTTTGAGAGGGGGGGGGGGGGGGAGGTGGCACAGAGCCAGGGTCAGAAACCCAAAACTGATTAAGCCTTCTTTCCTATTCTGTTACGGAGATGCTCTCTACCACAGAGAAACTACTTCGCAAATAGCAAGATGATGGAGCTTTCTGAAGAGGATTTTAAAGGTCTAGTGTGTAAAATGTAGTGGCATCTAGTGATGAGGTTGCAACCCCCCCCACCCCAAATTATGTTATCGTCTACGACAGCATCATGTGTCAAGTGGTGAGATTCCTTGATAGATTGAACATGAATTGTATTAAGTAATTTAGTCTGTAAATTAAAAAAAATGTAGGTCATAGCTTACAAGGAGAGGTTCCTTTACTTTGAACGTGATTGTTCTTGTGACTTTTTCCCACGTCAATAAAATTGTTACAAATCATGGAGCTGAATGGGACTGTACACAGCGATTACCTTTGTGTGGAAAGGGGACATTCATTTGAATCACACCACGGTCAGTTATGGACGACTTTAGCCTGCAAATAAATGTGTTTAATCAATCACAATCGGGTGTCACAAATGGGTCAAAATCAAGGGGATAACAACTTAAAAATGTATTCTCTCTAGAGCTGTTTGTCCGTTCTGGGCTACTGTAGAAACATGGCGGTGCGACATGGCGGCCCCCATGGAAGAGGACCCGCTCCCTATGTAGATATAAAGGGCTCATTCTAAATGAACAAAAACCCAACTACTTTTACATTCATGGGATTATACACTAATTAAAACATAGTTATGAATATTATATTGCATTTCTGCCAGGTCCATTAAATGCCACTAAATTATACACACTGCATATTTAATATTTCTATAGTGGCCACTATACACGTTTGATTTGAACCCTTTATACTTTTTCTATGTTGGTGTCCGGAAAGGTTGTTTTAGCTTGTGTTCCAACCGGGAGAAGTTAACTAGAGCTGGCCGAGTTTGTGTTCCATGTTAGCCAATTACACGCTGAAATATCATCGCCCCAGCAACATGATTTGTTACAACAGATATGAAGCAAAATAAAGTGAAATGTCCCAATCATCCAGATTTGAGCTAGAATATAGATTAAGTCTGATATATGTACACATATATATATATATATATATACACACAAACACACAAAGAAAATCATATTTACTGGCAAAATTGACTTCATGTAATGTCCTTGATGGGGCTTGGGGCACTCACACATCTATTAATAAAGCAGGATCTTTATCGGTTTCAGCCCTGGTGCTGGACATTGGAGCATATAAGAGGCACATAAGAAGGGATGTGTTTGCTTTGCCTGGGTGCTGGCGCCATGCATTTGAGACACTTAACAAGGGACTAATAAGACACAACATATAGCCCCCCCCCCCCCCCCCCCCCCCCCCCCCCCCCCCAATCAGTTCTACTTCCTGCTTCGGACATCAGGTTTCTTCCAAATGCACATGTTTTAGCTAATTGAGAGATGAAGAACGTTGGTGGTTGATGATGTAAAGTCAATATATAGAACATGATATACGGACCTATATTGCTATGCAGATTTCACTCTGTACGTAAAGTGTATTGGCAGACTTGCTTAGAAAGACATTACCTGTAGGAAGGCCATAGAACTTGCTCGCTTGCACTCTCTGGTTAGTTGCAAAGAGGCAAAATTGAACAGCAAATGAAGGACACAGAAAAATGCTGGAGGTGGACATAAATTATTTATACAAATGTAGAGAGAGATATAGATGTGGTCGAGTACAGTATCACAGTACACAGCACCACAGTACTGTGTAGACTTGTTAAACAGACACTATTTAACTATTATGTATTCAACATTATAGCTTCTATTTTTTTGCTGTAGCACATATATGTTTAATACAATTAATTCGCCAGCCAGAATGGAATGCAGCTGTTCTATGTAAATTGATTAGAAAGTGTAAATTGTTATAAAGTTGTAAGGATCATGTGATAGCAGATGTAGTGCCATTACTTCTGACCTGGTTTAAGAGTTACGACAAGACTATTTACAATTATCTAATAATATTAATATATTAATTGAAAGGGACATGCATATTAAGGAACAAGATTATACAATTAAATGACATATCTCATACAATTAAAAAGAGGTATTCCAAAATGTCCTTAATTCACTGGTATGATACTCCAGCCACATTCCAATTATTTATTGGAAATTACAATGAACAATAAGGAAAAATAAATAAATAATAATAAAAATAGTGCGTGTAAGTAATTGAGAGTGTGAGAAAGAGAAACAGAGAGACACAACACCAAACAATTACTCCACAACACACACACACACACAAGGTTTGCCTCAAAACATAAAAAAACACAAAAAGATCAACAATCACACACAGCAAAGCTTGTGTAGATCCAGACACATTATGGCCTGTATCACCACCTTCAAAGTGGCAGCTGGATTGTGTTCTATCACGATGGCAAAACTGCTGTTTTCACATGCTGCTACACTAAATCAATAACTATACAACTCGTGTATCCATTGGAGAACAAATGCCACAAGATCGAGTCTATCGCTACAGTTTCCAACACATTTTGGGATGTAGTCACAATGCCAGCGCCAAAGGGCTCTGGGATAAATCCAGATGAAAACAAAGGGCCCAAGTTGATCACCTGAAAGGCTGGCACGCTGCACTATTCATAATGGATGTACTGGATGCCATGCAACACCATCTAGTCTCAGTATTTTCCCACTATGCCGCTGGAATTCAAACTCTTAATATATGGCTGTAAAAAATTCAACATGTAGCATTCGATAAAGCCTATCAATATTAAATCCGGCATGATACTTTTTCTATTCTGAAAAACACAACGATTTTTACAATAAAAATCCATGTTTCCTGTATACCTCTAAGTGTAGTATATTGTAGTTCATATAGGATCCATCATCAAATCAAAACCTCAAAAATGATTAAATAGAACAACTGTCACAACCCTAACAAAACACAATGAGAACATGCTGTGCTACCTCAAGGGCCTTTTGTTTATTGTTGGGAATGTCATATTTCTAATTTATATATTTGAAATCCCCTCATTAGTTTGGAAGTTTAGCAATTAAAAACCTTCTCAATGCACTTCATCACTTCTGTTCAAAATAGAAAATCTCCTTTTTCTCGTCCGACCAACCAGATTTTAGGATCAAAGATCATCCTTGGGCGGATTGAGCAGTTGTTGGATTAGTTGTCATTATTTAAACTAATTTGAACATAACTGACAGCGGCTCTGAAAATGTTACAACGATACGTTTGAACAAAAGTAATGACCGCAGTGAAACTAAATGTGGTTGTAGTGCAACGACCAGGTAACTGCTTCGCCGAACCAAGTGGCCACCTATTTATAGTAAGATCACTTGACTCTCTCCGTCATTTTAGCTGACAGATATCCCACACTTAAAGGTAAGACAGTCGGGC
>JACYXH010000750.1:250000-255000 GCA_026745465.1 Lota lota
ATCTATCATTATTTTGGTTGAATACACATAATATACAGACAAAGGCTCAACAGAAATACTAACCATCTTTGTCTTGAAAACAAGATATATTATCCTGCATATTAAATTATATGGAGAGAATTGCCAGATCACTTCAACTCTTAAAACTTGAGTGGGAAGTATTTATACAAATGTATTCATGTATTTACATTTTATTATTTAATCTATTTAATACTGTATTCATGCATACACACATATACACACACACACATACACACTGGTTAATAGATGCCAAAGACAAGCCAGAAGACTTCACTATTCCCTGCACTGTTCAACATTTCAGGCCTTTTTTCAAACTTCAAAGAACTTCAAATAAAACAAACTTTGCTATAAATATGAACCTCCTTGTGTTTACGGACACTAAGCATTGTACGGGGACCATTTGTATTGGTTTCTAGTGCTACAGTGAAACCACACCGACTGTTCAGCTATGTGGACAGGAACAAAATGGCGGGCGACCGGTTATCCTCCTAATCTGGCTTCGGATGGATGGTGACGCTTGTCTCGCCATTTCGATTGCAGGGCTCCGTTCGGTTTGTCTGGCCGATTTCCTTTTTTCCCCATAGCAACATCCTAAAGCCAGTGTGCAATGCGTCAATGCTGTGACGCACCTCCCCATTTCTGTGCCGATTCTTTCAGTCACCAGAACAGTTTGCCAAAGTACGTCCTTTTCCCACCAGATTGCATTGCATCAGAAATCGTCGTGTGTTTCAATTTCAGAGGTGATCCTTAATTTCCCATTTTAGCCTTGTGAATACATGTGTATACGTACATACAATGTGTATACATTGTGAAATAGAACGTACGGTAGCAAGCTTTTTGGTAGCTTCAGCGGCAGCATGATTGATGCATTGCAAATATAATTGTGTGGGGCGTGTGCAAAAGATGAATGGAAATAAACCCACAGAATTATTTGTCCATCGTATTTCTTCTAGACTTTGCAATAAATCCCCAAGCATACAGAGGGTAAATTCCACGTAATATTTGTAGTGCTACACAAACAAGAACTAGAATGAAATAGTTTAAACAGAGAAAAGCACACTGAGTGAATGGAGCTTGCTGTATTTTTTTCACTCGCTTCAAATAGAAAATTCTAAATTATTATTTGTGTCTGTCCTGGCACGACCATTTGCTTTGGGCTCTAGGCATATATCCATGTGTACCAAAATGTTAGATACAAAAACCTATTCTGATTCTAGTGGTAGTGTGAAACTACAAAAGCACATTTTGAATTGCCATTGTGTGCCATCAAATGCAGCACAACGAGATGGTTGTAGAAACAGACAAACCCCCTACCTGGAGAAGGTGGCGTGCTCCAGCTCAAGAAGTAGTCCAGGGCGCCATAAAGTGCTTTCGCCTAAATCAAGTCGCCAAGGAACATTGCAGACAGCGTCGTCGCGAAATAAGGGAACTTGTTGAAGCCACGAACAAAAGCCTTAGAGACAGGTGACAAAAAACAGGGGGGGGGGGGGGGGGGGGGGGGGGTCACTGATTGAAACAATGGAGATTGTAAAAGAAAAAGGAAGAGAAGATGCAACAGAAGCTCAGCGAAAAGGGGAGCTCCAACAACCCACAGGTAGATATATCGACAGAAGGTAGACCTGTACAGTCCATCGGATTATTTCTAATCATGATCATTCCCCTGCTCTAATATTGAGAATGTGTTTTCTGTTTTCAAATTGCTTTCCCTCTTATAACATCAGTTGATAATGGTTTGGATTTTCTCAACAAAGCACAGAAGAAGAAGAGATTGTGGGGGGGGGGGGGGGGGTGGGAGTGGGGGGTGGGGGGTGGGGGGGGGGGGGGGGGGGGGTCGGGGGTCTGTGGGCAAGAAAGATCCCAAACATATGGAGGCAAGATGAAAGCAACGCTTCACTGTAACGTAAAGCCCCTGTGCTGTATTGTCGTCCGCATTGTCCCCCCTGCCTGCCGCTGCCGTCATGTTTCCAAGCCCTCAATAAATGAGTGGTCATGGGAAACACGGTGGGGCGCTCAGGCACACTGCGGGGGTACACCCATCTCCACAGAACCCCCCACGGAGCACCAGTGTCCCCCTGTCCGATGCTGTTCCATGCCAGGGTGTCCATTTTCAAGGAAGACCATTTCAATAATGCAAGAAATTGGGAAGGAGTGTTTTTTCGACTTGAAATAGACACACAGATGCTTTCCTTTTGCTTATTATTCAAGTTGGACTCCAAGGCTTGAATAGTGTCTGTCACATCCCTCCCCTCACCTCCCTTAAGTCCTACTTTAAAAGCAGCCAGCGAAGAATTAAAACCCATACAAGGAATATGCATGTGTGAGTGTGTGTGTGTGTGTGTGTGTGTGTGTGTGTGTGTGTGTGCGCGCGTGCGCGTGCGTGCTTATTTTCCTTCATTTTTCATGATATTGCCGAGTACCTTACTGTTACAAGAAAAAATGAAGAAGAAGAAGAAGAAGAAGAAGAAGAAGAAGAAGAAGAAGAAGAAGAAGAAGAAGAAATGCCCAGAGTTATGCAGCTGCAAAGTGCACAGTACATGCTACGTGGGCTGGATGATGGGGGCGTGCCGCTCTGTTCTCCTCACCTTCACGGTCACTGTAGCACACGCAGTATGGACAGTGAGGCCTGGTTTATTTAAACAGCGCTGAGAGTCAAACACCATTTCTCAGAAAAAGGCAAGATAGCCATCCACCCTTAACCTGCATGCATGGGTAATTATAGCTAGAGGATCTTGTGTGAACACGGAGGGGATGGGCCCAGGTTCCACCTGGCTGCTGTGAGGCAAGGGTGTCGAACACACACCCCTCCCCCCCCAGACACTCAGTTAGTGCATCTTTCTCGTACTGTTCCTCTTCCAAGCCAAAGCATAGCAGGTCACCATTTTGTGACAGCCAACAGCCATTTTTGGGCATTCATAAATAAACATGTAACGTCTGCGGTGTTGAGAAATGTGGGCTCTTACACACATTACATAATATTTCCTATTTAATTTGCTAAGTCCTCCTTCGGAAGACTTTTAAACAAGTCAAGCATAGAACAAAGAATATCTAATCTTTAAAAGGGATCGGATCACAAGACAAACTGTAACACGGCTTGATTCACAGGTTATCATTTCAGATTAACTCAAAGTTGTTCAATGAGTGATGAGCAAAGTATTACTTATTTTGGGTTATATTTCACAATCTTTCATAATGAAAACATTTGATAAACAATTGATGTAGATAATAACAGAATATCCTAACTTTCAACCTTGAAGCTGGGATTCAACAGAAGGGGGGATAAATTAGCATTCAACAGTTTCAATCTGCAGTCTTTGTGTATCTGTATTTCTGTATTCATTGTATGATGTATATATATTAATAATCTCGATTAATACAATAAACAGGGACAATAAAACAGAGCAAGAAGAGACGGGTAGGCAGCAACCCAAGGACGGGATGTAAAGGACTGGAGACTGAACAGGTGGAGGTGTGCAGTGAAAGAGAACAGTCCCGAAAATGACCAGGAGTCTGTGTGTAACGAAATAAAGAGACAGGAAGGGAGATTGAGAAAGACGGGAACAGATTGTTAGAGAGACAGCTGTATGTCAATGTAAAATGTGTGTCCTTTTGTGTGTGTGTGTGTGTGTGTGTGTGCATGTGTGCGTGCATGCATGCAATTGGTGTGTGTGTGCATGTGCACATGCGTGCATTGGTGTGTGTGTGTGTGTGTGTGTGTCTGTGATTGTGTGTATGTGTGTGTGTGTGATTGTGTGTGTATGTGTGTGTGTGTGTGTGCGTGTGTGTGTGTGTGTGTGTCTATGTGTGTGTCTGCCCGAGGCAAGGTATGTATGTGGACTTACAGAATAGCACAACACAGCACAGCACAACACAACACAGCAGGACCCCTGCCAGCAAACAGAGGGCTTGAGCTGATAGATAACAGCAAAGAAAAACCATACGGTGTGCCCAAGAAAAATAACTATTACTAAATAATGTGTGATGCCTGAACAAAGTGTCCATGACTAGAGCCATGCAGATATAAGAAAGACAAAATACAGATAGTGACAGCCAACAATCAACCTTTACATTTCCTTTTCAAAATGATTTTTGTTTGAATATGAAAAAGCAATGAATCAATGAATCAATCAATCAATAACATGGGATTTTGTTTTGTTTCCTAGGAATTGCATTTTTGCACCACATTGTGTTTTTGCAATATTAGGTTTAATTATGTATCAACGAAGCAAGATTTTCCCCATAGGTCTGATTACTTTATTGTCTGAACAAACAGCTACTCATTTACTGTCAATCATTTTTAAACCAAATTCCTGCAACTTTGTTGACAGTTTTAGAATATTCATTACATCATGTTAATAATACATTTTAGCTTATTTCTTTGTCAAAATCATAATATAAATATTTTATGTTTTGTTGTTTGATGTAATTTAGACTTTAAAGTCTGTCTCTGGCACACAGTTATTCCAATAAATATATTTAATATTTATATTAAATATAAATAATATTTATTGTCATTTTGACCCTAATGCCCTTAAAGCTAGTTTGTGGATCTGCTGAAGAATCAATTTGCCGCTGTGACAACACGCAAACAGCCTCAAAATAAGGTCAATAATGTCACTGGTTCATTGAATTAATAAGTGGCTAATGCTGTCCATCTGTGAATAGCAAATACTAGTGAATTGGGTTGAAAACAACACATTTGGAAAACCAATGGTGCATAAATATGTATTGGTCTGCAGTCTTTGTGTCTAGTGTGATTCTAGACAAGTGGCAATTTATGAAGATAGAATCAATAACAGGCTGTTGTGTGGTAGCAACACATTTCTCAACGTGAGGCAAATATTTGACACAATAGCCAAGCAATCATTTAAATAATGTGTTTAAGCCCAGGCTACACTACACACCTCTCCCACTAGTCCTGCACCACTAGTCCTGCACTACTAGTCCTGAGCCACTAGTCCTGCACCAATAGTCCTGTACAA
>JACYXH010000750.1:260000-287500 GCA_026745465.1 Lota lota
GTTCCAGAGGAAATGAGCTGAGAAGGTGCAAAGTCGACTGCAACTCGTGTGAAGTAGAGAACCTGTTCAGGCCACGTAGGGTCTACATCCAGATGGTGTCTGGGACAGACTGCCGTCACATCTGGGGTTTACACATTTTCCTCATGCCTCTTTCACCACTTCAGGTCTCGACTGAGGATACCCTGTTTTCACACATGGACTTCACATTGACCTGACGCAGACTATAATATTCATGTCGGGTGATCCGATTGTAACCAGACAGCAGCACGATGACGATGACGAATCAGACTATGATTAGAAGTAAAGATGAGCTATTTACGTGGTGTTTCTCCCATCACCCAAAACACATTTCAATGCCAGGGGTTGAAAAAAAACAAACACAACACTGCACATAAAAAGGTCTCACACTAAAACACACACCCACTCGTCAGCTGCCACCTGACAACACTGCGGTGGCACTCAAAGCTAAGGCTATAGCGCGTGAAGAGCTTTCCAAGTGGGCAGAAGGAGCACATGGGCTTGGAACATGTACAGTCCACTGCCTTGTTTTGACACATCTAGTGTGAATGTAAAGAAACAGCACTGATGACAGTTCACCCTGATGATATAAGAAGTGCAAAACCCCAAGTTCAAACACATTAATAAAAAGGGTACATGTGACCCAGATATAGAACAATCATCTTTTAAAGGATTTTTTTTAAGGATAATCCTGAAACTAAATATAATGAACGCTACTCAACTCTTCTTTGCAAACTCAGTTTAATTACCGAGGTGCTGATCCTGTTTTTAAAAGGGTTTCTTTTGATTGTGATAACACAATTTTAAATTATACAATTACTTTGACAGCTTTCGTTTTTACAACAAACAACTTACAAAAACAAAGCTGAAAATATCTGCACCCATCTGTAGGTATTTCTGAATTGTTGGGGTGTTGAATTACAAATACACAAATAGTGTATTTGTAATAAGTGGCACAAATA
This sequence comes from Lota lota, assembly GCA_026745465.1. Classification (NCBI taxonomy): domain Eukaryota; kingdom Metazoa; phylum Chordata; class Actinopteri; order Gadiformes; family Lotidae; genus Lota; species Lota lota. Next base: position 260,981 of record JACYXH010000750.1, read on the forward strand.
GTCCCACTTATCATGGTTCGATAGACAAGAAAGTTGCACCAGAAAAACAGCAGTGGGAAGGCTCCACTAAAACTACAGATTTAGGAAGCTTCTCTCAGTTTAATAGGATTAAGAATTTTGTGTTCAGGATTAATGTTTGTTTCATTCATGGTCTTGCATGCTTATTCACCGGTTTCCTGGGTAACCTGACAAAGGGGAGTGGTCTCGAGAGACAACACTTGGGCCGTACCAAATCAATGAGTGGAGTGGGGGAGTTAAAAAATTTTTTAGCCTTTGTAAATATACAGTCATTTGCAGGCCTCCCATTTTTGTGTTGGTTCGCCCTCTTGGTATAAATTATTGAATATCAGATTTAAGGCTGGTTATTTGAGAAGCCATATGGAGAGCATGTGCATATTTAAGTACATATTTAACTGAAGTCTGATGGGACCTCGTTTTGTGGTTCCTTTTTTTGTTACCACTGTTTGTTGGTTAACCACCTGTTTGGGAAATAAAGCCTTATTCCTCTATTTATTTATTTATCAAATCTACCTGCATCCTTGTGCCTTACGAGAAGAAATAAACGCAGTTCTTTGTTACATAACCTACCTGGCTCTGTCAAACGGATTTAACATATACTTTTTCGTCACCATTGGTCCGTATTTACACACGTGAATAATTAACAGCAGTGGGTGTAGCAACACTTCTGTTCATCCTTCTCGCTTCCATCTTATCTGAGAATACACGGATGTCAGGAGACAAGACTTGGGTTAGGGTTAGCATTTCAATCCCCGTTTACTCATTCAGAACCTTGAGTCGTGGGGCTTTTTGGGCACCTACAGTAGACAACTGAAATCACGACGGCCTGCTAATGGGAATTCCAGGTCCACAAAGCAAATGCTGCTGTTGCGGTCCACCACGTAGCGCTGCCAATTAGCCGAGCCCAGAGAAAGTAAAATCAGCTGGCTCAGTCGGTGCGGGAAATGGAGCCATCTGATTTTACCTGTTTTTCAGTGATCTATGTACGTGCGTGGAAGCAGGTGTTTGTTTGTATCTGGAGTTGGGGCATATTTGGCATACGGGTGAATGCAGTGCATTTATGTGTGAAGTCCGATGTGATGAATTAAATACAGCCCGGACAGCTGTAGCCAGTTATTTGTTTTACAGCTCATTCACACATACTTTAAAATAGACCTGACCAGCTATAACAGGGACATATATGTGTGTGTGTATACGGCTGCATACACATAAATATGCGTCTCTCTGTACACGCACAAACGCACGTGTAATCATGCACCTGCACATGGTTACTCAGTCAACATATGCAGTTCCATGCGCAGACTTCACACAGTCAGCCGGTCTGACTGGTATTAGAGTGACTGCTACAGTTAAGTATTCCAGATGATTCTGCATTGGCCGGCAAACCAGCTTCCACAACATTACTTTCCAATAATCCTGAAGCTCGCTTCAAAACAAACACATGTATATCCCTTCACCAAAGACCTAGGTTTAAGACAACATCAAATGTAACAATATTCTCCTAATAAATCATATTAATAATGATACTACTACTACTAATAATAATAATAATCCTAATGAGAAAAAGAAAAATAATCTACAAGATGAAACATTGAATATTGACATTTATGGTATACTCCTTATGTGTTATATAGTATTTCACATTGTATGTGTTCATAATGTTTAATACATACAGTCCCCAACCTGCTCATTTGATCTCATATTTGTGTCTTGTTTGTTGTATGCAGCAGTGCACTAATAAAAACATATGTATATGTTGACTTGTGTGTAACATACTTAGTTTAGGTTCTGAGATTTAAATTATCATTAACAAAAATGTTTGCAAATGTATGTTCATAATTATTGCATGGTACAGTTTATAAGACACGTAGTGTGTGTGTGTGTGTGTGTGTGTGTGTGTTGTGTCTGTGTGTTGTGTGTGTAGTTGTGTGTGTGTGTTGTGTGTGCGGTTGTATGTGTGTGTGTGTGGTTGTGTGTGCGTGTGTGTGCATGTGTGGTTGTGTGTGTGGTTGTGTGTGTGTGCGTGTGTGTGTTGTGTAGTTGTGTGTGTAGTTGTGTGTGTGTTGTGTGTGCGGTTGGGTGTGTGCGTGTGCATGTGTGGTTGTGTGTGTGTGTGTGTGTGTGTTTGTGTGTGCGTGCGTGTGTGCATGCATGTGTGCGACTCAACTGATTTACTACCCTCCCATTATAAGTATATTATATTCCTCTTGTGTAATTCAGTCCAACTCTGTGCTGGTCTCCCATTTGACTTCCCATGTTGCATTGATTAGTCCAGTGTTTGGAATGAAAGCCATGCTCAACACAAAGCCCCACTGGAACTAAACTGTTTCCAAACACACCTGCATGTCATGATTCGTAGAGGGGTCACAGATGGACATGTAGACAGCATATAGACACCCGTAGGAAGAGAGAGAACAGGAGAGAGGAGAGGAGAGTGAGAGGCCTAGGATCAAGCTGATGAGAGTGTTCCACTATAAAGTCACACGTAAGGATACACACACACATACACACACATACACCCACACCCACACGCATGTAGCAACCTATCAACAGACAACACTACGCCACATGTAGAAATCAACTATGGATATATATAGAATACAGTGATATTGTGCTACTGAGTATGTATCATGGTCAAAATGTGGGGTCTTTTTTGCATAGCTTTCTATGTATACTTTATCGTATTCGGCATATAACAATATTATCATATTGAGCAGTTCAACTTCTAATTACAATATTTATATACATATTATTTATTATATATAAATGTTCATTTGCATAAGAGGGGAGTTTTTTTTGTAACTATTTGTCCATTTCTTTGCATATGACAGATCACTTGGAAACAGTGTGTTTACATTCAGTCTCTCTCCATCGCTAGCCTCTGGAAGTATGGTGTAGATTAACGGAGACCAGAGGAAGTTATGTCAACAGACCAGACGTCTGTCACACACGCACATGCACACACACACACACACACACACACACACACACACACGCACACACACGGTCACAGACACAAGCGCGCACGCACGCACATGCACACATACACACACACACGCACACACACACGCACACACACGGTCACAGACACAAGCGCGCACGCACATGCACACATACACACACACATGCACACACACACACATACACACTCACACACACACACACACACACACACACAACTTCTGTCTGAAGTTGTGTACCGTGCATTTGCTGGACATGGAGTATGGGGCTTTGCACATTATAGGATATTATGTGAACCCTAACTCTGCATTAATATGTAAACATGTCACTTTTACTTAGCGATAGGGACAGTGCCAGAGCAGCCATCCCAGTCGTCCTGTGAGCCTGCAGCCTCCTGGTGGTTCTCCTCAATCATTCCTCTACAGCATCAATCACTGATCACCGTTGTTTTACTCAATAGGAATTGAAAACGTTTTCAAGAAAATGTCAATGCCATCGTATGATTTGAATGAATCAATATAATTGATTAAAACAAAACATATATAAAATTGAGTATTGATTGGGTATGAAAGGATTAAACAATTCACCATTTGAAGCACCATTATTCAGATCATTTTAATTTAGAATGAAAAGCATTCACAATCAATCTGAAATGCATCTACAAGCATTCAACGTTTACTGAATGTACGCTCGAGAATTGTAACATTTGGTCAACCTCTTGGATGAGATAGTTACTCCGCTTGACTCCCCATTTTATTTTAAACATGTTGAAGAGACTAGTATTGTCCATGCCACCACTGCTCTGTAGAGCGTAACAGCACACACAGTCCACTGACGACCCCCCCCCCCCCCCACACACACACACCACATGATGCATCATGTGTGTTCGCTGGCACCATGGATCAATAGATATTTATAGATATGTTATTGCTGGCAGTTAAGGAGCTCGGCAGCTCAACTCAACAGACTTTGTGGCAATTATGTTATAAATAAATAAATAAAACAACTACTTTGGTTTCCTTTTTTCCCTTATTGTTCATTTTACTATATATATATATATACAGTATATATATATCAATGTATTACACACAGAACAAGCAGTATCTGCTTTTATAAAACTACTGGAAATATAAAATAACTAACACAACACATCCAGGACAATCAAAACCAAAGCAATAGTATGGCAAAATGCTTTTAGTGCCTGACACAAATTGTAGCTTTATGGATTTAAAAAAAAGTTACTAGGGCAAATTTATGTTTCGAAATTGCATGAAACTATTTCACTATGTGTGTGTGTGTGTGTGTGTGTGTGTTTGTCTAACGGTAAATAGGCTGCATTTATATAGTGATTTTCTAATCTGTGGCCACGCAAAGTGCTTTACAACTAGTGCCTCACAATCAGCCATCCTAGAGGCGACAGCTAGCTTGTCAGCGGCAGTGAGGGATAGGAGTCTTGCTCAGGGATTCCTACACGCTTAGATGGGAGGAGCCGGGGAATCGAACCAGGAACCTTCTGGTTCACAGACAACCTCCTGAGCCTCTGGACGTGTGTGTGTGTGTGTGTGTGTATGTGTGTGTGTGTGCGCGTGTGTGTGCGTGCGTGTGCGTGTGTGGGCATATTAGTGGATCCCAGATGACAAGCCGATCCAAATCCAGGTCTCTGATGAGCTCCTAGCAGGCCGGGAGAGGAGCAGGTGGAGGGAAACGGCCCCTCAGCCGCCGTCACTTCTCTTCCTCACAGCATCCAGCGTGAACACAGCTTCCAATGTCCGCTTGGAAAATGAACGCGCGTCCCTAGAACCAGAGAGCCGGTTCACTGGGCACTACTTTGGACAAGGTGGCACAAGCAAAATGCTACCCCCTAAAGATAGCATTTGGGAACTCGATTCTTTTTTATAAAAGGTTTGAGATTTAGTGGTGAAATAATATGTATTTCTGTTGACTTCGTTTACTACACACATTCTTTGTTGTAGATGGCCAACATTGTTTTCAGTTATTATGCCATGCGCTTCAAAAGAAAAAAATACCATTCATTCCTTGTCTTTCACGAAACCTCACTTTGAAACCATGTCTTATTATCATATTATAAAGTTTGATAATAAAATAATAATAATAATAATAATAAAACAAATTCTTAATTGACATGTGTTATATCAAAACATCCCTATGTTTACACTGTAAAATAAGAGTGAATTAGTTCACATATAGATCCAGTCTAGATAATGGCCTCATGTTGGCACCGCTGAAGGGGTGTGATGGGGCTGCTGTGTATGTGCGTCTTCCCATATGGTCGCTATGTAAATGTGTCTGTTCCGTAATGACTCAGATAGCATATGCGTCATAATCAAGACATTTGCAACTGGTGCTACTTAGCTCGATGATCTGCACGGCAGCATTTATGTAATTCTTATGTACATATAGACATATTCATTACACAATCACCACCTGTTCAGTGGCCTGCCTGCGCAAAATACACTATAAAAAAAAAGATTTCATTATATAATTTCATTCTTACATGAATAAAAAATATATAAGAACTGTAATTCAAATAGGACTTTTGATGAGTTAAATTATGTAAAGTAGTTAGTTATATGAACAATAGGTTCATATTCATATTATTCATATTTTATGTAAGTTTATGTACTTACATAATTTTGTAATGCATTTATTTTGTAACATAGGATTTTGCGAATCTTATGTATTCACACAGATTCGCTATAGAATCTGTGAAAGGAAGTACTTTAATTATATGGGTACATCCGTGCATGGGTAAACATAAAGACACACGTAAGAAATATTTCAAGATACAGTGCATTATGGTAAGCAAAAAAAATGTAATTTTGTTTTGCTCATGTCTTTTCAGGTTGGTGGAGATTATGAATTTGTGAGTCAACAACATTTTCTCTTTATTTTTCCACTGTGCACATGCAAGCTGACAAATGCTCTCTCTTTCTCTCGCACACACACACACACAACCACACACACAAACAAACGCACACACACACACACACACACACACACACACAGAGCTAACAGCCCTACCCCTAGCCCCTTATCAATTTTAATGAACGCTAATAAGTGATAGCAGAAAATGTGGACACATGCACACACCAACATCTTGGCGCCGTAGATCCTGATGAGAAAGGCTGCACTTTGTTTATTGTCTTTTATGAGAGGCGGGGGATGTGTGTGTGTGTGTGTGTGTGTGTGTGTGTGTATATTATCTTGGGAGGAGTTCCTAAAAACATGCTTCTGCTTGGCTGCTGATTTTATCACCAGTTTGTTCTCGTTATTTTAATGCCAATGCATTGATACAGATAAAGATATAATGGACTGCTAAAAGAAGCCATGTTTTGACTTTGCCATGTGAGACCTGCCCTTGATACCAACAAGACAAAGTAGGTATTGTCGCAAAAAAGATAGACTAATAACGAAGTAGTAGCCTTGATCTGTAACTTAAAGGTGTAGCACGCACCTTTCATTTGGTATATGTTTGGTTCCCTAAGAACTAATTAGTATTATTCTAAATTGTGTGTATATATTTATACATATATTTATACTTATTTTGTTTGTTCTGTTTAACCTGCAATAGAGAACGTGATGTGCACCTACATCACCAAGACAAATTCATTGTATGCTTAAAAAACGTACTTGGCAATAAAGCTTTTCTGATTCGGATTCTGATTCTAATGAGATTGCTCATGGGCAAATCACGTGGAACCACCAGTGAGGACATCAGCAGATGAGGACAGCAGAGCACGTACTGAACCACGGATTTACGGAAGAACCGTTGAAGTGGCTGGCACTACTTCGCCGTGGCAAAGAGACGGCAAGAACCTTCCCATCCCCCTTTGGCTGCAGCGGCTTACGCTGCCAAACAAAAAGGCATTAAAGGGATACGCCGAGATATCTGTATCAACCACAGGGGTAGCTGGTTCATTTGGTCGCACCCCTTTCTCGCCGCGTTGGCATGTCCTTTGTCCCGGACCGCCCATCTGTGTACATTCATTTGAAAGCATTGAATAAATTGTAAAATGTTTTTATTGTATAGGTGGTCTTTTGCTTTTCTTTTCTTTTTACCGACAGTGCCTCAACATCTCTTTTCTCCGAAATCTCTACCTTATAATAACAGAGAGAGATAACCAGGTAATATACTCCAGTTACAATATATGTTTTTCCTTTTCTGGTGATCCAACATCAAGAATAGTGTGTGTGTGTGGGGGTTTTTGTTTGCATGCTGTTGTCTTGAATAGCACTAGCGCTGCGGTGCAATTTCACTGACACTTCGCACATTCTCCAAACCACCTTTGTTTCCGTGTGTCTTAACTGGGACCTAAGTTGGTCTTGTTTCCAAAGATAGCGCTCACACCAGCGCTGCATACAGCCGCTCTGTAACTTCCTGCACTGCTCCAAACCTTCATTACCACCCATCGCACCATTACCACCCATCACACCATTACCACCCATCACACCATTACCACCCATCACACCATTACCACCCATCACACCATTACACCATTACCACCCATCACATCATTACCACCCATCAAACCATTACCACCCATCACACCATTACCACCCATCACACCATTACCACCCACCGCACCATTACCACCCGTCACACCATTACCACCCATCACACCATTACCACCCATCACACCATTTCCACATATCACACCATTACATCATTACCACCCATCACATCATTACCACCCATCACACCATTACCACCCGTCACACCATTACCACCCACCACACCATTACCACCCATCACGCCATTACCACCCATCACACCATTACCACCCATCGCACCATTACCACCCATCTCATCATTACCACCCATCACACCATTACCACCCATCACACCATTACCACCCACCACACCATTACCACCCATCACGTCATTACCACCCATCACGCCATTACCACCCATCGCACCATTACCACCCATCGCACCATTACCACCCATCACACCATTACCACCCATCGCACCATTACCACCCATCTCATCATTACCACCCATCGCACCATTACCACCCATCACACCATTACCACCCATCACACCATTACCACCCGTCGCACCATTACCACCCGTCACACCATTACCACCCATCACACCATTACCACCCATCACACCATTACCACCCATCACACCATTACCACCCGTCACACCATTACCACCCATCACATCATTACTACCCATCACATCATGATCACCCATCACACCCTTACCACCCATCACACCATTACCACCCATCAAACCATTACCACCCATCACACCATTACCACCCATCACATCATTACCACCCACCACACCATTACCACCCATCTCATCATTACCACCCATCTCATCATTACCACCCATCACACCATTACCACCCATCACACCATTAACCCTTGTTGTAGCAAATTAATAACTGGTGACTGGCTAGAATAAAAGGCTAAGACGAATGGATATCCGCAGTTGATTCATTTCATACGCTGCAGCATATAAAAGACACCGTTTCAAAGGCAACTCCACGCAGAGCAGAGTTCTCGAGAAAAAGGGAATCCCTTTTTGTAGAGTGAAGCAAACAACATCTCAGAGATATCTCGAGATGACGCCATTGACCATTTATAACGGGTTCAATGCACAGTCAAGGTTGGACACATGATCAGGGAGAGGAGCTTTGCTCAGGAATTTCTCACATGAGAACAGAGCACAATGCAGGATAGGGGAAAGCCGGCAGCTGTGGGGAGTTAGATAGTTAAAAAGACAGATAAGCCACTGTAGAGTGAACATCTCAACTAGTTAGTTAAGCGGGCTGATCTCGGAATAGGGCCTTGAGTCATTTTCCATCACACCCTAATAAATATATATTTTCAATTGACTTTTTAGTGGAACCGATGCAACCTAAGAAAAAAATGACCTTAGACCCACATAATAAAAGGCTGCAAATGCGACCATTTTGGTCGCAGTCTTGAGCCCTGTAGCCAGATCCAGACGAGTTGTTTCATTCCAAATCCCTCATTGTGCGTCCAGGAGGGGAGTTCGCCGGGTTAGCGTTTGCTTTCCGTTAGCCGCTTCCATTGACTTGCAGGGTTACAGTAGCCTAGCTCCTGTTCATGTGAGGGGAATACACTTTTAATTACTTTCCAATGATTTCCAAGGTGTTCCGAATATTCGTTATTCAACATGAGTGTCAGTAACAACTCAAGATTGTAGTTTGTCTAACTGTGAAACAAACAGATAATACACATTAATAATCACGGCACTGTGATTATTAGACTAGCTGGGATCGGACTGGGGGGGTGGGGGGGGGGGGGGGGGGGGGGTTAGACTAACTACAATCTTATTGTGTTGTTACTGGCACTCGTTTTGAGTAAGCATCTATTCGGAACACATTGGAAATCTTTGAATTACTTGGGAAGTAATTAAAAGAGTATTCCATGTACATGAACAGCAAGCTAGGCTACTGTAACTCTGCAAGTCAATGGAAGCGGATAAAGGAAAGCAAATGCTAATCCGGCGCGCTCCCCTTCTGCTCACACAACGATGAATTTGGAATTCAAGAACTCGTCTGAATCTGTGAAGACAGGCAAACTCCAATGTGCAGATATGTCAGCGTCTCGCTTTAAGTGTACAAAGTATACACTAGATGCAGCGATGAGTATTTCTACTTCCTAAGTAGGTAGCGTCATTACTGTGTTCAGAGTTCACTTATCGCAGTTCGCCTTTCATTCTAAATCTCCAGGTGTTCTCCTGGATTACCTCCATTGTATCCGCGGTTCCGATTAATCGAGTGCGACAAAGAAGTTGAATCGGCGGCCGAATCGTCAACATAATCGCTTTACGGCCACATATAACAAACGGTAGTGGCGGAGGTCCTGTGTCGGCCTGCCTCTAGTTACTGCCACTCTTTGATGATTAAGACTCTTGTTGCTTGGGAAATGAAGAGACGGTCCAGAGTCGTGTCCAAAGAATACATTCACGATCTATTGAAACAAAAGACGCCATATACGTACTACATTTAAGATCATAACTGTTAAGGATTTATAATCCTATCTTAGTGTAAAATAACAAATTAACTGAAGCACGTCAAAGAGTAAAATTAACAAACAAGCAAGGTAAAAGATATTCCTGCCTTGTTCAGGCAACAGATATAATGACATAATACAACTATTCGACTGATTTAACAGCATCATTTGAGCTCTCTGTTTTAGGGTCAGGGAATAACTGGTGGATGTTGCATTGTTCCACAAAAGGAACTCTTAGAGTCTCTAAAGGCATGACACATACTGCATAGTGGATAGGTGGTGGTGGTTAATAACTACACTGATACATTGCATGGGTGAACGACAAATTAATTGGCAGTGACTTCATGAAACAAATGAATGTTAAATGAGAAAAATGAATAGTCAGTGACTTGAGATTTGTGTAGGTTATTAAAATGTAGGCATGTGGATGGTTACTTTCGCTTTTATGGGACAACATCAAATGAAATACCTCTTTGTTTTCCTTATGAAACACGTTGGCTGTGTCATGACGGTTCACTTACAATACATGCTTAACTACCTTGATGCTAGGTGTCACAAGTGCGAATTACTCACACAAACAAAGATAGCCACATAGAGCTGCAGTGTTCTCCTTTAACTGGCAGCTTGCAACTCACCACTGGATAGACATTCGATTTCCAGCAGTTATGCCTGATTAATACTTGACCATGTATCATTGTTTGTTGCATTACCATCTCTGAAATCGTTGCCATTATGTGATAGTTTTGTTTTCAAATATAACATATGACATATCTTACTGTTTTACCTTATTTAATCCCCCAGTGTTTAAATCCATGACCTTTGCTTCACACAATTACCTTTTGGACTGTCGCTCCTTGGTCGGTTTTACATTGTACAACTATTACAACTATTTTATTTAACTTGGTTTTCTTTTGTCCAACCCTCCAGCCCCCTTCAGTTCATTGAGGTGCACGCAATCTGCAATCTGAATTTGAAAGTCGTTTTTGTGATTCCTGTATCCCATGCCAACGGAGGCTGCACACACAGCCTGGTACTTGACACATAGGTGCCAACTCTCATTAGTAGCTGGCTAAACGTACGTAATCTTAGTTGAAAGTGACTGGTAAAAGTTAAAGTCATCCATAAGAATATCACTTGAGTAAAAGTCATAAAGTAGCTCAAATAAAATGTAACACCAATTGTTCTGGTTTGTGATCCTGGCTTCCAGGACAAATTGTACCTGTAGTGGCATTTTAATTTGAATTGTTTAACTATGAAGGAAAAAAGCCATCACTGTATCTAGCACATTTGGAATATTTGTATTTGATATTTTATAATGGGAGAATAAATCTCAGGTTATAAAAAAACATTTATTTAGTTGAATTATATCCCAACAAGATGGCCAAGATCAATGTCAAGCCCAATCAATCATATCAAAAATCATATATATTTAAAATCATATACACAATCACATATAGAGAAAGGATAGAGAAAAGATACATCGATGGTTCGATCAAGACAGCTGACTAGACAAATGGACATTGATCACTGCAAACGTTTATTTCCCCAAAAATCTTCTGCATTCCACCTGGGAGCTTGGATGTAAAATGCATCAGTCCTGCAACCTATCATTTAATGAACAGACCAAAGGCTCAATGGTCATTCATTATACATCACCAGCAATTGGGCCACCCTGCCTTAGACCTCGTCCATATAGAACTGCCCAAAGTCTTACGTTTAGTATCAAAAGTTCCTGAATATAAAACCTTACCCAGGTATGTCCATACCACTTATGGATCTGATTCTGATCTTCAAGAATATTACAATCCAACAAGTCAACATACCAAGGAGTGAGAGTACCATCTGGTTTGAAAATCTACTTAGCAGAGATTGTAGTAAGAATACCATTTAAGATGTTTTTGGCCAAATGTCAAATTCTTAAAAGGTGTAATTTCACAGCAAATCCTCACAGCGAGGGTTTGTATAGAGGAGTAAATTGCATATGTCTGTTGTCCATCACTTAAAGTAAAATATATATTTGAATGAATGTTTTAGATTTGAGGTTATGCTATTCGAGAAGCAGTAATCATGCAGTGGTCATGGTGTTACCTGTACAGATTGGAAATATAGTTTTAATCTACACACTTCGTCATGTGTGACTGAAAGGTGAGCTACCCAGCTCCATACAGCCTGCACAGTTCCTCTCCTGCTTTGACTTGATGAGAGCTCTCAGGAAGTTAAAGTGGAATTTTGTGCATTGAAGTTATCAATGGTAAAGTTTTGCAATTTGTTCTATTTTCTAGCAACAACAATTACCTAAGTGTTGAAGTAAAACAAAAGGTTATTAATAATAAATCAAATCAAATGATTTATTATTCAGCATTAACACTAACTCAAACTCAATTTATGAAGTAATTTATAAGTGATCAAATAAGCAGCTTATCCAGGCAGTTTGGCACTTGATTTATGCTAGTGTTTGCCTTCAATTTAAATTGTGCAACATATTTATATAATAATAATAATAATAATAATAATAATAATAATAATAATAACAGTAATGATGATTAATGTAATACTTATTATAATGATATAAATTAATATAATTATATATATAATTGTATAATATTTTTATTATTATTTAATATTATTAATTTGTGCTCTGCCTTCCATCTACTATACATGAGGGTGTTAAGACATTTCTGCGGAGATCTCTGCATGCAGTAACCGCAAAAAACGAAACAATATTTGTATACCTGAGTATACCCTAACAATCATTAATCAGGCCATTAGCTTTGTGTTTGTTGGGACATTATTGGTAGGTTTGCCATTTTCCACAGCTTACCACATCAGTGTTGTTTCACAGTAAAACCCATTTCCTAAATCCATTCAGACAGCCATGAGACAAGGACATGATCCATTATTTACACAATAAACCATCTCACTCCTCTCTGACCCAGAAATAATACATTTGCCACTTCTGCTCAGTACTGCCGCTTGAGAGTAAGTAGAGAGAGAGTGAAGAGGGACCCCAAAGAATGCATCAACAGAGGATGGTTTTGGGACAGAACGTTGGATTCTGATGAAGCGTAATTTTGACGCCTCAGGCATCGTGGTTTCGGGGCTAGGCGTGACTCGACGAGTGGTAAAGGTTCACCACGATTGTTTATTCAGAGATACGTTCATGAAGCATCTCCTGGACCCAGGTTCATCAAGGGTCTGAGTCATCTCACAACCACACAACTGTATATATAGCTGTCTTGACCACTATGTGTGGAAGCAGAAACGAGTCAGAACTGGTGTAAGCACTACAGACGTGTGGTTTAATGAGGTAATATTGTTAGCTTTAATATTGTGTGGTCTAATGAGGTAATACTGTTAGCTTTAATATCGTGTGGTCTAATGAGGTAATGCTGTTAGCTTTAATATCGTGTGGTCTAATGAGGTAATACTGTTAGCTTTAATATCGTGTGGTCTAATGAGGTAATGCTGTTAGCTTTAATATCATGTGGTCTAATGAGGTAATGCTGTTAGCTTTAATATCGTGTGCTCTCATGAGGTAATACTGTTAGCTTTAATATCGTGTGCTCTCATGAGGTAATACTGTTAGCTTTAATATCATGTGGTCTAATGAGGTAATGCTGTTAGCTTTAATATCATGTGGTCTAATGAGGTAATACTGTTAGCTTTAATATCGTGTGGTCTAATGAGGTAATGCTGTTAGCTTTAATATCGTGTGGTCTAATGAATTAATATAATAAATGTATTTACATCTATTCCATAAAGCTATTTAGGTTGATAATTAGTGTGCTGATCTTTGTGGACTGCATGTATTTCTGCTTGTTCCACAAATCTTTAGACTGTGTCTATGACATTTTTATGATTATATGTATCATACTGTATTCACCTCGTAAACTAAAACCAGGCAAATAGTTCACAAATAATGACAACAGAAAGTTGGAATTATCCATCTTTCAATCATTATGCATGACGATATGGCCAGTACATTTGTATTTTTATACATATTTTAATTTTTCACATAACCAGCCAAGGAAATGCGAGAAAACAGAAAATTAGCTATAAAAAAAACGATTGTAAGCCAATAATAATCCTGTCAGGAAATGAAACTATCTGCAAAAGCAAATAATGGAAAAAAGGAACAAAAGCATAACACGTTTTGGCTGAAGTATCACGGTAACTTTCAATTACTACATTGTGGGACTAGGTTTCTTCTATTGTCACCGTTGAGCACTAGTGAACCCGCATCAAACCACCATTAAAAACCCAAACTGATTACAAACCATTTAATTTGAAAGCTAAAACAGCACTTCTCCATTTTGGGATGAACACTTAATCACGAAACCAGACACACAAATACAGAAAAACCAATTTGACTCCAGTGGTTGCAGCATTGAATCACAATGTGAGACATGCTAAAGCTAATTTGCCAAACAAATTAGTTGATTTAATTTGAAAATCTAACTGGCAAAGTTATAAAATGTCTTATTGTGATAAAAGTGCTTCTACCGAACATTTAGAGTAATTGTTTCAAAGGACCCCTACTGTTATGGGGGTTAGAAGCCTGTGTCATTTGCAATTTTTTAAAGATTGCGATTGTCAAATGGGTTTGCTCTGGAGTCAAACCATTACAAACACAGTCCAATATTGCTCTTCACTACTGGAGTCCATTTTATTTGCATCGGTAACACATGCTAATTTGTTTGTAAGTAAGTATTTGTTTATTTATTTCTGCTATATCAAGTGACCCCCTGCTAAACATGCTAACGGTAGTTTTACAGAAATGTGTCTGGAACACACAAAAACCAATTCAAGTTAAACACAATCAAAAAGTAGTTTCTCAGCCATGATAGGTTGAAATGAAGCGATGTTTGAGAGCTGAACATGTGGGGCCATTAAAAACCCCTTTTTAAATGATCAAGGCCCTTGAAGAGGTGTATACTGTAAATGCTGAAATAGTTTAAAATGGTTTTATTATCAGTGACATTATTTGTTCAACAATTTGACAAAAATCTACAATCATATTTTGCTTTTGGGTAGCTGCATAATTTTATGTGTAATTAATTTTTATATAAATTAGGGATGTGCACAATTCACTTTTTCAATGGTTTAATAATTGGTGGGTGGCATGAGCAAATAATCAGTTATTTGGATTTGCCAACCGGGTCAGAAATGAACACCATGCAGGTGCTCCTATTTGTGGCGCAAAATCTTTGCGGCTGCATTATGCCCTTCACATTTGGAGGTGCCAATAGTGCATTGCTGCTGCAGCCAAAATAGTTCATCAATTGGCTTTACATTTCCCTGATTTAAAGAAGAGGAAGTGCTTCGTTGGCCGACCATCGGAGCACATTTCGAACCTCTCCTCTTGTCTCCTTCGCACATTAAATGAGCCCAAATAATCGAATCCCTAATATTTGTAGCGTGACACAAACAACCACTAGAATCATATTGCTACCACAGAGCAATGCACAGTGATCCTCAATGTAATGTGACTTGATTAACACTCAATCACTGTCTTTTTTGGATGTGGACATTCAAAAACATGACTGTGTGCTTTGGCTTTAACATGTATTAAACGCTTCGGCCATTCAATATGATTTGACGCAATTAATAAACAACAATTAATAAAGTGTTTGTTTCTGCTCCCGTTACCATAAAACGTAACAACCATAAGCCCAGGGTTCATCATCAACAACCGACCTGTATTTGGGACAGGCTTAAATTATTTTAGACAAAGTGATCAAATATAAGAGATGACTATGTGTAAGACCATAGACTACATACTAATATGATTAAAAAACTATTTTAACATGTATATATATATATATATATATATATATATATATATATATATATATATATATATATATATATATATATAACAATATGGACGCCATTATATAATGCCATTGGACTCATTTCATTGAGGTCAGTGTTTTCAAGTTTAACCTTAAATGTTGTTGAACTGAAAGTAAACACACCCAGATAATAAGTTTAAAGTCGCAATGTGTAAGCCACTTCCAGTTATTAGCCGAAAGATTTTATATTCATTATACTCAATAACAGTGTTCCTTCCAGTTATTAGCCGAAATATTTTATATTCATTATACTCAATAACAGTGTTCCGTCCACTCTGACTGGCTGCGCGACTGTGTGCTGCGAACTAGCGTAGCCTAGCTGGGTGGCGTGAGTGGGAGGAGTTATGATGAGTGGGAGGGGTTTAGGGCGAGTGGGATGGGTTATGATGAGTGGGAGGGGTTTAGGGTGAGTGGGAGGGGTTTATGGTAAGTGGGCGGGGTTTATGGAGGGTCCACAGCACAATTCTCGTAAACAAAGAGAGGGACGAGCCGGCCAGAATTTTTATGTAGAATATATCAGTGTGATCAGATGTGATTTTATTGATGACATTATTATAATCACTAATAGTCAGTGTTGAATACAGATATGTCCAGGTTATTTTTTGTGTTAGTTGAAATGGATTTTAATGGAATTTTATCAGCTATTAGCACAACAAAGGTGATGTTTTTGTTATTTCTATTTTTACATTCCCAGTGAATAAAATATTGCCTATATTTAAAACATTAAATATCTTCGTCTGTGTTCAAATTAAGAGGAACTAAAAGTTTTAACACTTTATTACATACATGTGTCCCTTTAGAATTATTTAGTCACGCTGTCATCATGACAGCTGCTACCATGGTAACCAATCAGTTCCACTTAAAAGGCATGCCTGAATTCAAAGAACACACACACACACACACACACACACACACACACACACACACACACACACACACACACACACACACACACACACACACACACACACACACACACATACACACACACACACACACTCCAAAGGCTTCCCTTTGTTATCCTTGGACAGAATGTATGTTTTATATGTATATTACCTTTTTGTGTGTATATTTTGCATCAGTGTTTCTGCTTGGGCATATTGTTCAGTAGACAGCCATGACTGAATGTCCACAGCCACAAGAAAAGCTATTGTACTGATTATTGAATGCATGCTAATTCACATCTATGTCATTGACATCTTACAGGAACAGACTCTTTGCCTCTCCATCTGTAGTATTTACGAACAAACTTGAGCACTGCCAACATGTTTAAGGGGAATTGAGTATACTCTGTTACTCTTAATGACCAATTAGCAGACATGTCAACCATTACTTGGATCCGTTAATGTTAAATTACATGAACAATGCTTCGGTTCATAAATGTGTTATACACACATTCAATTTAGTGATTGAGTTCGATTTTTTAAGTTCACTACTTGTCAATACTATTGCATCATCTCAACTGCAGAAAACAGTGTTCTGTATTGTATATAAATGTCAGCAACATTTTGTCTGTAGGAGTTTTATTGGGATTATTAGGTATGGTGAAATGTTCTGAGCTTCATGAGTGGGAACAGGTGGAACCTATTGGCCCATATGAATACAGCATTGGCCTTTAAAAAAAACAGGCCATTTGCCTTGTTTAATGATTATACAATGATAATACACTGGATAAAGTAACAGTGACAAGAGTATTGATTAAAATATTCAATTTTATCTATTTTTTGTAAATAAATTACCTATGTGGCCTTAAAAACATATTTTTGACCTTATCAAATCCATCTACATACAATAGCAAATACATCCTCACACCAATTCTGTTTTGTATTTATTGTCAAATGTAGGAAAAGGCAACAACAACAAAAATAGATGAATTGTAGGTGGACTAATGTGTCTCATATTTGACAATATATGTAGGAGAAAACAATTAAGAGGTTTAAGATGCAACCTTTTCCTGAGCTGAGGTCAGACCATGGGATTAATTTAAGAACCAATAATCAGAACACTGCTGATGTGATCCTTTACCGAGAGAGCAATGGCGAAGTAAGGATCCAGATCAATTCTTTGAAAAAGTGATTGCAACTGGTAAAAGGATGAATCATAAACCAGCCAGGGAACTGATGGAAATGTTTTCCACTGCTGCTTAGCACAGGAGCCCACTATGTGTATGGAAGAAGAAATGTGTGAATTGCGATGTATTTGCCTATGATTAATCCGCAGAATAACCATGTACCGTTCAAAAATCACTTATCCTTGACAGACTGAAACTAGTTTGCAACAGCTCTTGACAGCACTGGAAATATATCTATATGCATGCGTAGTCGAGCAGGAAACATGCATCCGGTTACGTAGACTTTTGTTTTTGGTTTGTTTTGGGCCTGAAAACCACACAGGAGAATGAACGGACCTGTTGAAATAAAACGCTGTATTTTTAGTTGGCTTTGATGCACCGACTGTTTAACAATTATTATTATTATTATTATTATTCACAATTGCATGGGTACACTTGAACGACTGGTCAAGTATATATGTGAAAGCTTTTCCTTTTATTATTTTATTATTATGGAGAATGAAGAGGGGAGATGCATACCTAGTTTTAAACAGTGATTACACTTTGAAACACATATCCGTAAAGCCTATAAATGAAAGTGCCCAATGGTTCAGTTAATCTTGTAATTTATTACGATTTCTTTAGATCACTTGCAATGAAGAATAGGCCCTTTTCACGGTAGGGGAAACACAGGTGTGCAGCTCATAACATTACTCATGGGTCTGTTTGATTAAGGTATGGCAGTGCACCAGCATGGACACACCTAGTCAGATAAATCGACATTAACCTGGTGGAACATTGATGCTGGTGCTGCGATAGACATGAAGAAAACCCACCTAGTATAACCATTCCAGGAATGGATCTGAATAGGGTCCACTCCAATGTATAGTTTATACTATATATATATATATATATATATATATATATATATATATATATATATATATATATATACCAGTAAACTTGACAATAAATTAAATCGAAATTGTGTCAAGGAGATACCAGGAGGGGGTTTTACGCTGGGAATTTGTAAGACCGACTCTTTTACACAACTAAAGAATACTATATCATTTGCATGTAGGTACTGCACAGGGTCAAGATAAAAACAATTGATAAATAGTTGTAATACTATACTTATAATAATAATAATAATAATACTGTAATACTTATCCAGGCTCAATAAAGGCCCCAGACCAGCCCAGGGGTCCATGATAACGTTGCCCTCCCGTAAGGAGCACTGACTGTATCTGCCAGGAGGTCCTCCTCAACACAATGCCAAAAGTAATCATATTTGCCTGTCACATGAATTCTGTCAACTCCGTAGGGCATTTCTGTTTTTAAAAAGGGTTAGAGTTTCCAGACTGGTCATTCACCGGGCCTGAGCTTCCCTTAAACTGGAAACTCATTTCCTGCCTCGGTGGGATTTATTTGTCCTTTTCCCCCCTCCCCGATGGTTCAAAGCTGCGCAATAAACCCGAGCCCTTTCTAATAACAGACCAAAGGCTGAAACAAGGAACGAGGAGTGAATGGAGCTCTATGAGTAGCAACGCAATGAACAACCACTGCAACCATCGCACACCTTGTCCAACTAAACCATTTTGGAGTGGTTTGACTTGGCACGTGAGATTATTTAAACAAAGCCACACATATACGTAAGACCCCAATAGGTCTGGTCTGGCATTGGCAGACAAAGGAGCGGGTCGATTAAAACATAGGTGAAGAATGTGCTTTTTTCACCTGGAAGCAATTGAATGGCAGATGAGACACAAGGGGGGAGAGAAAGAGAGAGGAGGAATCAGAGAAGAGAAACAGGACAAACATGAAACAGAGAGGAATGGGGGGGGGGGGGGGGGGGGGGGGGGGGTGGACTGCATCTTAATGTACTGGTTTGCGCGCACAGGTGTTCAACAGCAGCCATTATAGGTTTTTAGCAAAATCCAGAATGAGGGACCAAAACATGGAAATGATGTGGCAGAGCACGGAACAGACGGAGACAAAGAGCCAAAGTGGAAAAAAGATGATGAAAGTTAAAAACTGGGCGTGTTTTTGTACTTCCTTCTGTGTGCAGGAGCTTTGTGCCAAGTTGTCTCAGCAATGGCAGTATCACACACACACACGCGCACACACACACACACACACACACACACACATGCATGCACGCACACACACACACACGCATGAACGTACGCACGCACGTACGCACGCACACACACACACACACACACACAGTGATGGGGAATAGGTGTATTACAAGATGTTTAGTCTGTAGTCAGAGCAGATGTTTATTAATGACAGACACAGGAGGGGTCCAGCAGAACATACTGGCAACGCCTGCTATATTACGCTCTCTCTCGACCTGACCAGAGCCCACGTGCTCTCCCGTACACAAGCACACATGCACACGAACACACACAAACACAGCGGACAGTGGTCACACGTAAACTCAAAAAACGGTGGGGTTGACAATGGCTAAACAACATTTTCATCCGGTAATTTACGGTGGCCTGGAAGTGCAAAGCACAACCACCATTGATTTTAAAGTGTGCAAATGTAATTGCAACGTGTTGCACACTTATTTCAACGCCGTTTAATTATGTCACATGAATGTCCTTGATCAAAAAATGAAATACCTCTTTAAATTGTCCGTTCTTCAAGGATTCTTGTGTTAATGTCGATGTTGTTTAGTTTAGTTTGTGTTTTCGGAGTCGGGTGTGTGTCTTTGAACGGGGGAGGTGGGGGGGGGGGGGGGGGGGGGGGGGGGGGGGGGGGGGGGGGGCTACATGTAGGTATCAGATGCAGCGAGGTCTGCATTTGACATGTCTCAGCACGGGGATGGTCCTGAAGGCGGTGAACACAAAAGTGCACGTGGTCATAATTAAGCCGCTATTCAACTGCAACCCCGCACGGGGCCGCGCTGAAACTGCTGAGTTGCATCGGCGCCACGTCCACTTGCTGTTACGCGCGCTCCGCAGGGAGCGCCCCGAGCCGTGTCTCTGTACATTGAAGACAATCAATGTACAAACAGTGATGTCATCACTTTTCGTTATTTATTTATTTTCGGAGTGAAAGTGGAGAGCGGACGCCGGCGTCGGGCCATCGTGAATTGAAGGGATCGTTTTGATTGGAAGGAGCCCCCAGACCTGCTGTGGCTGGGTGTCTGTGGAGCACCTTCCATTGATTATTATGGCAGTGTTTCCCAGACAAATTAGAAAAATATATAAAGTTGACGGAACGCTCATTAGATGGCTCCGGAGGAGCTGAGCAGAAGGCGGAGTTACTGGATGTACGCTCTTGATTTGGATTCCAACCAATTGCAATCTATGTTGCCGTGAGCGCAGCTTCACAAGGCAAGGCCTTTTCACTTTGATTAGAGGCTTCCAACACACAGCCGATACATCTGGCGCACTGTACGCACTTGGTGATGGCAACAATAGCATTTGATTGGAAGTCTTTTTTTTTTTAACAATTGGTAGTGACAGTGAATATAAGCTGATGCCGTTTCAGTGAACAGCTGTTTAATGTGACCTGAGCTACTGCAAAGTTAAATTATTCTGATTTAGATTATAACTCTAAAAGATTGTTAGAAACAAGCTTGCCCTAACACCTGGCAATGATAGTCGAGAGAGTGTATACCGTCCGTTTCTAGAAACATAATGACTGTCAAAACATATGATTAACTAAGAAGAACTAAACATCACAAAAGCCATCTTTGACCAATATGCTATGCAATGTGGTCTGCAGTGCATGTGCAATCAAAAATAGATCAAATAATCGGTCCTATTACATTCTGCTAATGAAGAAGCCTTGTGCTTTAATTTTTGTTTTTGTTTTGCTCTTCATAATTTATAATAATTATAATTTATATTTTTTATATATTTATTGAATTTGTTAAGATTGTAATATGTTATCCACTATTATGACAGTGACAGTGTGTATGTGTGTGTGTATGCGTGTGTATGTGTGTGTGTGTGTGTGTGTGGGCGCACGCCTGTGTGTGTGTGTGTGTGTGCATGTGCTCACCTCCTGTGGGGTTTCACTTATCCGCAATTCTGTGAGCAGTCTCTCCAAGCTCCTGCAGTGGAAGCTTGATACAGGTGGTGGCACCACCTCCCCCTCTGCAGATAAAGAAGATAAACAGGGAGTGCGTGAGGGGTGGAGGTGAAGAGAGAGACCCAGAGTGCATTTGAGGGAGAGGTTGTAAAAAGGGAGGAGGAGAGGGACAGAAAGGGTGGGGAGGTTATTTTGAGGTGACAATTTGACAATACCGAACACAACACTGAAGTACCATCAAAATCGTGTCCACTCTGCTGTGGGTGTGTGTGTGTGTCTTTGTTTGTGTGCGTGTGTGTGTGTGTGTGTGTGGAAACACTCCATCAGGGAGCTTTAAGAAACACTCAATGAGAGAGCAACACAAGCAGGTCACAGGGTAAGTGTGGATGCCTGACACCAGAAATAGACAGAACTGAACACGATAGAACAGACACGATAGAACAGAAAACCTTAAAGTAGACGCACTTAGTCAACAGAAAACATCATAAAACATCGGATGGTTATTAACTGTTGTATTAATTTTGCCTAATATTGGCCATGCCAAGATAATTATTTATTACATTATTTACTTTTTTATAGGAAATCAAATCATTCAATCACAGCTCATATTTGTTTTGCAGGGAGAAGCTTTAGTCTAGTGGCTAAGAAAGAATAGCTAGTTGGTCTAGTGTGGTGTTTGCTTTGCTCCACACATTTTTCCATGGCAGTTACAAAATCACTTGTTCGTTGAACAGGTCAGTCCAGGGTTCAGAAGAGTCCATAGACAGCTATATCAGTGAATTAGTTTCAAGTCTACAAAGGATATCCAATACCATGAACATGCACTTCTTTTAACATTTGCCAATTCCAATCGTTTTGTGGTATTGCAACTGACCAACATGTGATCCAGTTTATGTATTTACAATTTGAGGGAGATGAATCCAATCTGCAGATAAGCCATCAGTGCTGTCAGCAGATTGTGCTGGGGGTGAGCGTACCGAGACAAATGGCATTGATGTCTTTCTCATGCAAGTTGGGGAAATTTCAGGTGAAAGTAACGTTCAACTTAATTGCATATCTTGAGGGACTGTCAATAGGCCACGTTCTCCCATGATTTAAAATTAAATGAGTTTTAGATCGCTATCGTATTGTGTGTGTTATTGCTTCAGTCATAGAAAATGATAAGTCAACATGCAACGTCTTGCAATAAAACTGAACAAAACAAACACAAACAAAGAAAACACAGCAAAAACGACTATATTCATATTGAGGTCATTTTAGTTGTGGTTGCCTTTTTTAAGTTATTGTAATGTTGTAAGTAATGGCTGGAAATATTGCAATAATATTGCAGGTTTGTTAAATACACTGCTGTTTATTTATAACAGCTGTTGCATGGAGGAAAACAATTTATTTAAAGGGATTGTTGAGGATTGTATTAATTGTTAAAGTTAGATATGGTTTCGCCTCGTGCTGTTTTTCCCCCCTCCCTGCCAGAGCCCTGTCTCTTGCCCCCACTGTTAGTTGACAACATATTTTCCCTGCACTCATGCCCCTCCCTGCCAGATCCCTTTCTCTTACCCCCAGTTTGAGTTGATCAAACAAGTTATGTGTATTAACCATCATCCTGTTCTCATCCTCCTCCCTGCCAGACGTCTGTCTCTAACCCCCTTTTGTTCTTAAAGCAATTGATCAACTGTTGGTATTAGCATCAAATGGCCCTTCCCATGTCTCACAACCCAACAACAGATCCCCCTCAGACCAACAGGTCAGGGGCCCATCACCCCCCCCCCCCCCACCCCCACCCCCCTCAAGTGTTTAGCCTAGAGAGATTGTAGGCGGTTTGTCATTGGCTTAGTTTGAATAACGGTAACCCAATAGCCATCTGTGGGCTACACCTTTTTGTATGATAACAGGTAGTGATTGGAGGTAACCGAGAGCCCCGCCCTTGTCATGTGCTTTAAGATACTGTGTTGTGTGATGAATAAAAAAACTTTAATGGGAGAAGCATGGGCGAAGAATAATGTGGGAGAGCACGCAGGATTTCGCACGCAGAATCAAGCAGAGATCATTGCGACCACGGAAGGACTCTCTGGTGGTCGTTTTTGGGGATCCCGTGTGAGCCCACGAATAAAGTATTGACCCTGCGGTCTTTTTGGAAGAATCGGACCGGCAACCTGCTGTGGATGTATGTGAACTTCTACAGGATCTAGAAGGTTAAGGATCTCTACTTTGGGAAATAAAACAGAGCTGCAGCTGTTTGCGTGAGCTAGACACGATGAGAGACAGACACGCAGACATACAGAGGCAGTGAAATGATAGAGGCATGCGAATAGAGAGACACAGATTGTAGAGAGATGGGGGGACTGTTTGGATTATGGATTTCTATGAGAGGAAAAAAAATGAAATATTACTGAAGCCCAGCTGTGTGGCTGATACAACTAGAGTTGAAACACAGCGCCCACAAATCATCAATCATCAGCACCTAAAACTGTTGAATGGATCACCCTCCAATACATCATCTTAATCACTAAGAGATACCAGTACAGCTACCCATACTCAAACTCTCTCTCTCTCTCTCTCTCTCTCTCTCTCTCTCTCTCTCTCTCTCTCTCTCCCTCTCTCTCTCTCTCTCTCTCTCTCTCTCTCTCTCTCTCTCGTATATTACTGTCTTATTTTTCCTTCAATATCCTGTACAGTTTTCTTCGCCTCTTTAATTTCAGAACAATATGACAAATGCATGGTATGTGAAAGATAAGAACAAACACATGACTGCATTGCTGTGTGTGTGTGTGTCTGTGTGTGTCTGTGTGTATGTCACCCTGAAACAATAGATGACTCCTCACCAGAAACAGACACACACACACACAGCGTCAGAATGGCATATTATCTTAAATCAATGCTGAACAAATTAAAAAAGTTTAACAAAAAGATACATGTAAAGACATTATACAAAGACACACAAACAAAGCATAGTGCATAACGTGAATGACCATACTTATAACAGTCATACACTCAGCGACCATCAGTTTCAAGATTGATCAACAAGAATTGACTGTGGTGGAAGTTTATTAAATCCTGGGTGGATTTTGGAAGGAGATAATGACTCCCCTCTTGATTGAATCAAACAAATGTAACCCCAAACTTGCAAAAGTGTAGAGTCACATGCAATCAAAGAGAGCGATATATCAGAATTTGTCACATCCCAACAACTGATTTGCCTCAATTGCCGTGAGTTCCATTGCTGTCAGGTATCACTCATGTCATAGATTTAACCATTTGTTGCCTGAAATGGTAATGCAATTTAGTTTGGCGGTATGGTTCCACTCTGTTCTGGTGCTGCCTGCTGTAACATTTAAAGCATGACATACTGTACAGATGTCAGATGCAGAATACCAACAGCATACCAACATTTGACAACAGGAAGCACTGTACAATCCCCCATGGGGTACCTCAGAGGTCTCAACCCATTATGTAGGTTACATGCAATACAAAGCAGAACCAAAGCAGGTGGAGGCTGGGGTGGGGGTGGTGGTGGTGGTGGTGGTGGTGGTGGTGGTGGTGGTGCTGGGCGCAATTCTGCTCAGCACACTAAACCTCGCAGCGTGTGTGTTTGAGATAAAAGCTCTTAAATTGACCGCCTATCAGTGTGCGTGCGTTTGATTGGACCGCGTTAGCCGTCAGCTGATAGGGGGGCGCATGACTGCAGTGTCCCGCCAGAATTCTTCAAATATCAATCAAATATACAAGTGCTGAAGATGAGGTGGGGGTAAGAATGGCTTAGGTTTAAGTAAATAGTTTAAACGGCCATAAACCATGTAACCCTTTTCAAAGTATAGCAATTACTGAAATAATCATTTTACTGATGTTGTCAATGTCTGTGTTTAAGCTAACGTGTTACTGTTAAACACAGATGTGTACGTTCTTTCTCAATAATTGATAGTTAATTGAGTCTTTATTTTACAGGCTGCTAATTCTGGAAATTGCATTAATACAAACATGTGTTGTTTAGCAATGAAGTAGCATTTAACCAGTAATTTCACCTGTAAAATAACTGCTGAAGGCATGATTTGAGTGTTGTGAAGACAGAGAGAGCAGAAAAGAGCAGAAGAGAGCAAGATTTAAACTAAAGAACCAAAACAATTTCTGCTCCCTTTCTCCACCATTGAGAAGTGTTGCATTCACAAACATGTGAGTGACAGGCAAAGACGGATTCACCGAACCAAGATGATTGATCAGAAATGAGCCAGGAGCGGTCTAAAATCGAAATTGTCTAGGCAGGCACAGTCAACTCTAAACAGAAATTCTCAAAACGCATTTCACTCACTAATAGCGGACTCTCACTCACCTGCAGAACCATTTTATTAGGCAACTGATCATAGATCTCTCGTAAATACTTCAGCCGTAGAGCAAGTCCCGTCAATTATATTTGGATTTGTTCACTTTTACTTGCCAATTTAAAATTGGTCATTTCCACTGTCCTACTTTTTCCTCTGAAGAGTACAATGATGAGGATCCATTGGGAAATAAATCTTTACCGCATGTATTTGTGTGCACCTTACTAGCTATGGTCATTGAGTCTGTACCATCATT
>JACYXH010000750.1:290000-295000 GCA_026745465.1 Lota lota
CGACATATGGGACTCTCATGGCCAGATTTCTGGAGCAACAAAAACTGCCCATTTTCAGTCAAGAGGGAACTGAGGGAAACCTTGTCCTCATCTCTGTAATTATGATTACAGATTACAGATCTGTAATTATGATTACAGATGAGGCCTTGATTACAGGTGAGAACAAAAATAGAGGAACAAAAATACATCCATCTTTTACCAGGTCGCACCTCGCAAAATGGATTTTCAATAGCCAGCCACCAGGGAAGACGTAACAACAGATCCTGTGTACTTTATGGACGTGGTTCGCAACAAGAAAAAGGTTTGTGGAGGACATTGTGGAAATGGGAGTTCAAGAGTGGGACCTTCTCATCACGTTGACGCCCTTGTCTTACAGACGAGAAGATACGTGTCTGTAGAGTCACAGGGGTGTATACACAACATGTACAGTGAGGATCCTGTTTTGTTTGTGGGGGCATTTTTTTTTTTTTGCACTAATTAGAAAGATGCCCAGTGTATTTTCAAAGTAATTGTACACCTCTAGTGTAAAATAGACTGTCAATTGATTGACTAAGATCTAGTGAAAGTCAAATGATTAATTGAATGTCATTATTATACTGCAAACCCAATGCATGCCATTTGTTTCTCAACATCTCACTGGGACGACCACGTCATTTCACCATTCTGTTATTTACCCAAATGTATTTGTTGTGAGCGCCGATAAACCAGCATAAGCGATGATCAAGCATCCCTTTATTTTTCTTGTTCATGAAAAATGGTTTATCAAACACAAACAACAGCAGGCCAGTGGGACGGATTCAGCCAAGGAAAATAGTGAGATATTTCCAAGGGAATCCTCTCTAAAGTTGAAGTGTTCAGGAATATCGGCGGTGAAATGCCATAATGTCTTTAGACCACAAAAAAAAGGCACGTTTCCTCTTGAAATGTAAACCGGCGGGCCGTAGAAGAGCATTGACATCGGACAATCAACGTTTCTAATTCAATTTGTCCTTTTACAGAATCGACATCTCTACGTTGCTCATTTCCATCTGATATTGGGGAGAGACAGACTGGCTGCAAACTGAAGAAGATTTGCATCCTCGTATAAACTCTTAACGAGTAATTACAGGACAGAACTGGGACAGCTGAGGGTTGACTTGTGTGACACATTGCAGCGGCCAACGTCATTTGAATGAATTGAATGAATATATATGCCGTGCAGAGCTGTATATGCCGTCATGCTGGCCAGGCCACCTTCTGTGAACGAGACTATTTGTCTGAAAGGACATGGTCGTGTCAAGATAAGGGCTGAAGGTTTGGTCAGGTTAAATCAAATTGGATAAAAATAGTCTGTCTGAGAGAGAGCTTCGTTTCTCCACAACCCTTTGCAATGTCTGAAATATTGATGCACCGAAGCCTCCGTGACCTCGAACTGTAAACGCTCGTCCCCACTAAAGTGAAGGGCTTCCCGCTCTGAACACATTTGTGTATCTTTGGTCTTTACTATGCGTACTGTGAAAAAGGTAGTTGTCCCTTTGCACACAATACAGCAAGTGCATTGAAAGAAAAAAAGAGCAAAGGCTTTCAAAGACGGCCACTAAAAACGGAGGACTGCGACAGATAAAGAGAGATACTGCGGTCTATGCGGAAGGAAAGACGAAGGAATAAGAAAAGTTTAAAGTGAGGAAAAAACAGAGAGAGAGAGAGAGAGAGAGAGAGAGAGAGAGAGAGAGAGAGAGAGAGAGAGAGAGACGTCGCAGAGCTGCAACACAACACAGGAGCGGAGGAAGAGGAGGAAGAGGAGGAAGAGGAGGAAGAGGAGGAAGAGGAGGAAGAGGAAAAAGAGGAGGAAGAGGAGGGAGAGGAGGAAGAGAGGGAGAGGAGGGAGAGGAGGGAGAGGAAAAAGAGGAGGAAGAGGAGGAAGAGGAGGGAGAGGAGGAAGAGGAGGGAGAGGAGGGAAGCGCAGTGGAGCATGTGTAACATGTTGGCAGCAGCAGAGAGTGCGAGAGGGGGAGAGAGATGCTGAGAGGGAGGGAGTTAGGGCAGGGTCGGGGGAGCAAAAGGCTTGTAAATGTTGGATGAGAGGAGTATACATGGCAGCGTGACTCACCAGTGCTGCCCTGCCACTTGTGAGGGCAAGTGCTTTACACACGCTCATACAGTACACACGGACGCACGCACACACACACACACACACACACACACACACACACACACACACACACACACACACACACACACACACACACAGTAGGGATGTGACAACCCCCCCCCCCCCACCCATCTCCTCTTTGCTCTTTGTGAGCACGGCACAAGTGAAGCTTTTTCTCCCTTTGGTTGGGCAGGTGAAATATTGATGAGTGTTCTCAGCGAAGGCTTTTTAACCTCTGCTTGACCCTGCCGCAGCATTAGCGAGCTTCTTAGAAAGACAAGGGCGGCAACGGGAGAGACAGAGGAAGACAGAAAGAAAGAGGGTTAGGGTTAGGAAAAACAGAAACATTTTGCATAGTTTAATTTGGATGATGTCGACGACAAGATGGAGCGCATAGAACAAGAGATAGAGAGAGAGAGTGAGTGAGAGAGATTGAGCTAGAGAGAGCGAGAGAGTGAGTGAGAGAGATTGAGCTAGAGAGAGAGAGAGCGAGAGAGAGAGCGAGAGAGAGAGAGAGAAAGCAACGGAAAAAAAGTGAAGATGTCAAAGAAAGGTCAGGAAGAGAGGCTGTTTGGAGGAAGTGAATCAGATCTGAACGATAGCAACAGCTCTTGTGCCATCACCTTATCTGCTACCAAACTCCCACCATTTTTCCTGCTGTGTTTTTTGTGTCCGCGACCCTCCTTCTCACTTTCTCTGCCTCTCTCTGTCTCTCTGTCTCCTTCTTCCCTGCATCCATCTGTTCCCAGAGATGCCATGTGTGTTTGCCTGGGTACCATTACCAGGGGGAGGTAACCCTAATGAGAGACAAAATGCAGCCAGAGGAGCAGAACACTGGTGGTTGATGGGGGAATGATCAGAGCAGAATAGCTCGCCAGAGGTAAGGCATATCAAACAGCATATGATAGCAGATGATAATAATAATAATAATAATAGTGCTTATAAAAACAACGATAATATAAATAATAATAGTATTTTTTTATTATTGCATTCATTTAATCATAATCGTCATAATAATATTAATAATAATAATGACAGTAATAATAATAGTTGTTATTATTATCATTATAATTATAATTCCCCACACTAAATAGTGCCTTATTTACAGTACAATAATATAAGGACTATTGTAATACGCGTGTATTGAGACGACCGTGGCACTAAAACATAACTCATCATAAACTCCTGTCCCCCCCCCCCCCCCAACGTGTGCCAGCCGCCCCTGGCTCCTCTACCGGCCCGGCGTGCTGCGTCTTATCAGGGGCCTGATTGAGCCGTGCAGCGGGGGAGGACCCCCCCCCCCCCTCCCTTCGTTATGCGCCCCATCACACTGTTTAAGGGGAGGTGCCGGCTGACGGCACACAAGAGATGGAGGCACACGGTGGCCTTTTAAACATTGGCGGCTGAGGGGGGGCGCAGTGGAGTTCATGAGGAAAGATGTTTTGTCGAGTCGTTGTATGTAAAGATGTTTTGTCGAGTCGTCGTATGTAAAGATGTTTTGTCGAGTCGTCGTATGTAAAGATGTTTTGTCGAGTCGTCGTATGTAAAGATGTTTTGTCGAGTCGTCGTATGTAAAGATGTTTTGTCGAGTCGTCGTATGTTAAGATGTTTTCTCCAGTCGTCGTATGTAAAGATGTTTTGTCGAGTCGTCGTATGTAAAGATGTTTTGTCGAGTCGTATGTAAAGATGTTTTGTCGAGTCGTCGTATGTAAAGATGTTTTGTCGTGCCGTCGTATGTAAAGATGTTTTGTTGAGTCGTCGTATGTAAAGATGTTTTGTCGAGTCGTCGTATGTAAAGATGTTTTGTCGAGTCGTCGTATGTAAAGATGTTTTGTCGAGTCGTATGTAAAGATGTTTTGTCGAGTCGTATGTAAAGATGTTTTGTCGAGTCGTATGTAAAGATGTTTTGTCTAGTTGTATGTAAAGATGTTTTGTCTAGTTGTCGTATGTAAAGATGTTTTGTCGAGTCGTATGTAAAGATGTTTTGTCGAGTCGTCGTATGTAAAGATGTTTTGTCGAGTTGTATGTAAAGATGTTTTGTCGAGTTGTTGTATGTAAAGATGTTTTGTCGAGTCGTATGTAAAGATGTTTTGTCGAGTCGTCGTATGTAAAGATGTTTTGTTGAGTTGTTCTATGTAAAGATGTTTTGTCGAGTTGTTGTATGTAAAGATGTTTTGTCGAGTTGTATGTAAAGATGTTTTGTCGAGTCGTTGTATGTAAAGATGTTTTCTCGAGTCGTCGTATGTAAAGATGTTTTGTCGAGTCGTATGTAAAGATGTTTTGTCGAGTCGTCGTATGTAAAGATGTTTTGTCGAGTCGTCGTATGTAAAGATGTTTTGTCGAGTCGTATGTAAAGATGTTTTGTCGAGCCGTATGTAAAGATGTTTTGTCGAGTTGTTGTATGTAAAGATGTTTTGTCGAGTCGTATGTAAAGATGTTTTGTCGAGTTGTTGTATGTAAAGATGTTTTGTCGAGTCGTATGTAAAGATGTTTTGTCGAGTCGTCGTATGTAAAGATGTTTTGTCGAGTTGTTGTATGTAAAGATGTTTTGTCGAGTTGTTGTATGTAAAGATGTTTTGTCGAGTTGTATGTAAAGATGTTTTGTCGAGTCGTTGTATGTAAAGATGTTTTGTCGAGTTGTCGTATGTAAAGATGTTTTGTCGAGTTGTTGTATGTAAAGATGTTTTGTCGAGTTGTATGTAAAGATGTTTTGTCGAGTTGTTGTATGTAAAGATGTTTTGTCGAGTCGAATGTAAAGATGTTGTTAATCAAATGCATGAAAACACTTCCAATCCGCAGAGCAGAATTGAAAACGTTCTTTTGTTGATTGTTTGCGAGGATTCCTGAAACTCTGGAGTTTTGTCCCAAC